>JAVJIF010019405.1:0-75254 GCA_038442645.1 Agave tequilana | reverse complement strand
AAAATAGATGTAAAATTAGTCTGTTTTTTTATTAATTTAATTTATAAACATTTTTATACATTTGTTATAAAATCCATTGATATTTCTTTATTTTCCATTCTAGTACTATTCCACAGTGTATTTTTACTAATTCGTATTGATATTAGAAACAACATGATTTAGAATTTGTACTGCGACCAAAGTCGCAGTCATGACCTGTTTGAGTTGCATCGTTTCTTATATGCGATAATGTAATCGGACAAAGCGATCGCGGTCGCAATTATTGAATCATTTATCAGATCGCACTGTGACCGTGGTCGCATTGTCACTTAATGTAAGACTATATTAACTTTTTAACTGTTTTCGAAAATTGAACAGTCACCTAGAAAGTATACAATTTATGGAAAAGGTAGAAATAAATTTGGGACATGTTCACGTCGTTTGAGAGCTTAAACCTTTTGGAATTCTGAGATTAAGAAATATATAAGGGTCATCATTAAGGATTACAAACATACTAAATAGGTTTTGTTCAATTCGTCTCTTTCAATATTCAGAAACAGATTCAAAATGTCTTCTCCACCATCTTCATCGGAAAGAAGCCAATCATCTAATGATAATTAGATGTATAGTTCTGAATCGATCCCTCGCTAACGGGTCAGAGGATGAGCTTGATACAGATGACCCGTTCTGGGAGTTCATTGATGAACCAAAATACTGCTATGAAGAGGAAGAAAGCGAAGAGGAGATTGTTGGTAAAGAGGTGGAAGAGACGGAAAGCGATACGGAAGACAAACACAGTCATAATATTGAGGACGAATCTAATTATGATGGTGATGATGAGGACGAGTAGATTAGAACTTTTAAATTTATATTTCGATTTTTATAAATATATAAGCCTATTTTGTAATGTTAATTATGTGAATTATAATTTTTAACTGCTTAATCTTGGTTGAACTGCTGTAGACGCAACATGGAACTACAGTGCCAGTTCTAAACCAGAAATTGTCGAAATTGTCAAAGTTCTAAGTTCATTGACAAATATGAACTGCGATCATGGTCGCAGTGTTACTTTATGTTCATGGACTAAAGCAAACATAGGGCAAAAATATCGAAATGGATGTTAAAATTAAATGAAAAAGACACGCTGCGACTATTGTCGAAGTCAAGAAAAAAATAACGTCAGCCAACTGCGACTCTGGTCACAGTCATGGAACTGGTGTAGATAACGAGAAAGTCAATATTCAAATGGGTAAAAATGAATGCGATCATGGTCGCATTCATATTTACCCATTTGAATATTGGTCGCAGTGTTACTTTATGTTCAGTGGACTAAAGAACAACATAGGGCAAAATTATCGAAATTATATTTGAGCGGAAAATTTTAACTATATTTAATGTTATAATAAAACCAAGAGACGGGGGACAATTTTAGAAGCAACAAACCATTTTCCCTGCATAGAAGCACTGCAACCACGGTCGCGATTATCCCCATACACTGCTAATATTTGCTACCAAAGTCACTGTCTATGTTAAAGTAACTAAAGGTAAACTATATAGGCCAACTTTGTCACAGTGAAACTCTAAAGTACAACTACTTACAAAAAGTATAGTAGATGTGAAAATGATATAAAAAATCTACTTATAATGAAACGCCAGTCGCAGCATGCGACATGAATCTCTCTGTGCTGTGCGACCCTCGTCGCAGTTCATGACTGAAACTGTCAAAATGAACACTTTATTCCTTCTAGATAGACGCAACATGAAACTACTTCTTCTGCAATTAAAAAGGAAAAGTAAGTATTTTAAACATAAATCTTTAGAAAGAACTATATAACAGGTTTAATTTAATACCAATAATGAATAAACAGTCCTGTAATGGCTCTTGATAGTTTTCACATCTTCGATGCTTCACTTCTTTCTGAGATAGAGAATCTTCAAAACCAGACTTAAGCCTGGATACAGATCTAGGCCTCCCCTTGGTTGATACAGGACCAATTGGATCGCGTATAGTCAATTCTTCACCATCTCGCAGAACAACGACGAATTCACTGGAACCAATAGTAGTTTTAGGCTGTGATGATTGATAATTTACTGACATGGCTTTGTATTCACTAGTGATTTTTTTAGCAAATCTTTTCAAAACTGCGTCCAACTTTGAAAGATGGATATCAGAATCGGCGACCATTTCAAGAATTGCATTAAATTTTGAACGAAGTGTCCACAATCTAGCCGTCCCTAGAGTGCCTTGACTGGGAAAAGGCCTAATGCCATTTTCAATTGCAACATTTTTGTAACGAGCATCCAACCTCCTCTCTAAAGTATATATGATTCTGGTATATGTGTAACGTGATTGAGCCACAAAATACACAGAATATATCTACAAAGGATACCCTCTGTTTCGAATAATGAGCAACTACAAGACACATCAAGTTCATCAGGCTTCTCATAACTGACCTTTTCCCAGCTGTCTTTTGAATCTGAAAAATTACCAACCAGATATTTTGATCCAGGTCCACCGTGTTCCAACTCTTCTTGAAACAGTGTCGTTACAATTGCCCATTCCTTTTGGGACAACTGAAAAATCTTCGGGATATACAACTTCGAAACCTGTATTTCATATGGATTCGATGTACTGGGCACAGAATTCAAACCCCGAAAGTCTTGTTGAGATTCAGAACTACGACGGGCAGCAACAGCTTTATCATATTAGTGTACAAATTCCACTAGTTTCGTGTTTGCATTCACAAAGCCATCAAAGAAAGAATTATACTCTCAGACCTCTGGCTGGTTCATTCATTCCAGCACAGAAAACATCCTTGAGATATGCATTAACCCAGTGTCCACGCAGTCTGTGCATCTTCAACAACAACTATCTTCTTCTTCTCTAAATGATATTTTTCATTCATCAGTCGTCATCACTCCTCGCATGTGCTTATATCACGGGAGGTGAAACAATGATGGAAATCAGAGACCATATCTTCTCCATACTTGTTCGTCATCGGCATTTGTTGCTCGGCAATATGTTTCCGTACATTCCAGAAACAGTACCGATGCCGAGTAGTTGAAAAACTATCTTGATGGCATCACCAATCTGGGCATCCTGATCAGTAATAATCAACTTCGGTGCAATTCCATACATGCACTTGAGCCATTTTTTGAATAGCCACACAAATGTATCCCTCTACTCATCAGCAAGCAATGCACAGCCAAACAAAATTGACTGCCGATGATGATTTACTCAAGTGAATGGAGCAAATGGCAAGCTAAGCGATTATTAGTCATGTATGTTGTGTCAAAAAGATCACATCATAGAACCTCAAATACGAGAAAATAGCTCTTCCATCAGCCGAAAAAATGCTTCTAAGTGTGCCCGCATTATCAACTTCACTTACAAGAAAAATTCTAGATCGGACTCGGCTTTCTCTTGAAAATATTTGATGATCGCAATAAAACTCATGGCCAATGTTATTTCTACTTGACGAGTAAAATCAATAACTTGTTGCGGGCTTACTTCTTCAAACCTTCTCCGCGGATCATTGCATTCACAACACGGGAAATATTTGAAGGGCGCATTCCTACATCAACCAAATTGCTCATAATGCTTCTGCTAATTTTGATCGATGTGTCTGGTGAAGTAATGGTGATGTACCTTATCCGGGCTTGACAATTCATGTGATTGAGAATCAACAAATTTGGTGACAACCCAATATCTTCTGTCAAATAAAAAACGAAGATGAACATGCATCTCAGCAGGACACGCTACTCTAGTGTCAATTCGACGGTGCACTGTAAGCCCCTCTTGTCTTTTGTCACACAACTTCTTCACACCCTCCTTGTTGCAATAAAATTTTCTGCAAATAACTTCATGAGGAGGCCTCCGTGACTTATCTATTCCTTTTCTTCTCACGCTAAAACCTTTGTTCCTTGCATAAGATTGTAGAAATTGTATGCTTCCACATCCGTAAAAAACTGTTTCCCCAAAAAAATATTTGAGCTTCCAGACATTTCTCCATGTGCATTCAGATCTACAAAACAAATTGATGAACTACATAAATATAAATATTTTTTTAAATATCACATGTCTGAACTGTAATTATTAAAACTGCGACCAAGGTCGCAGATGTAAAGAAATCTATATAACTTCTTACTAAAAGACTGCGATCATAGTCACAGTTTTCCGAATGAGTAGAATTTTTAAAAACCTGAATAATAACTGTGCAACTCTCTAATGATATATACTGCGACCTTAAGTCGCATTCTTAAGATTTAGTGTATAAACTAGATATAATTGACATAGAAACGTGTAAGAATTATAACAATAAGGACTGCGACTTAGGTCGCAATTACAAAAATAGCTTTTACAGTCGGAGATTATTTTAAAATCAAACTGCGACCGTGGTCGCAGTTCTTAAACTTTAGAACAAGTGATTATTTTGTTCTGTAAAATGAAATATAGGTCGCAGTTCTATATACGCTACAGAGAAAGCTTCTACATTTAAGAAATTACGGGAAAAATTGATACAATAAAACCTCTTGATCAGCATGCAAAGATGTCAACCTTTCAATATTTTCAATATTCTGAGAGAAAGTTGAGCCAGATGATATATCCTCCATATTTAGATCGGGAGATAGAGATCGCTTACGACTGCGACTAGAATTGACAGGGGAAGTAGACTGCTCCGACGTTGACATTAAATAAAATAGAGAAAAATCTGATTTGAAAATCGCTATTTTCAGAGAAAACTTTATGGCAGGCTGGAAAAGGAGAACATAAATCTGACAAAGAGTAGTAAAAAAATAGGAAAAATAATAATAAACAATAACCTAAATCTAACAAAGAGCGGTAAAAATAGGGGGAAAAATAATAATAAATAATAACCTAAATCTTACAAAGAGCGGTAAAAAAATAGAGAGAAAAATAATAATAAACAATAACCTAAATCTGACAACGAGCGATAAAAAAATAGGGGAAAAAATAATAATACAATAACGGGGCAAGTACCTTTTACCAAGGGGTATTTAGTAATTTAACTTATTTCTATGAGCGTGGCGCAATTTAGTGGTGTGGCAAATATTATGTCACGTCACCGCGCAGGCTGAGAGAGTCTCTTAGCCGTCAGCTGATATACATTTTTCTCTCTCTCTCTCTCCTCTCTCTCTCTTTTTATATATATATATAGGTTACTGTACCTCAGCTGCCAGCTGAGAGAGACTCTCTCAGCTGGCGCAACGTGGCTGAATTTCAACCACATTTTTGAGTGCTGTTACCATGGTTGTAGTTTTATATGATGACTGTGATTAAGTCGCGGTGTTTTTATGAGAACTACTGTCATGGTCGCATTCTTTTCTGAGGACTGCGACCAAGGTCGCAGTCTTTTTTTAGGACTAGTACCATAGTTGCAGTCCTAATTACACTGAAAATATATCATTTTTTAGGATTGCAACTATATTACAGTGGACTACGATCATGTTGCAGTAAGTTTGCAACTATATTGAAGTGATAGCTGAGAGAGTCTCTCTCAGCTGACGGCTGAGGTGGATTTTTTCTCATATATATATAGTATTATATAACATTTAACCCGATTGTCTATCTCTCACATTCACATGATGATTCACTAATCACATACACACCAATACCTTGCTTATATTCAGTTCGTAACACATCATGTGCTACATATGACTCATGGTCACAAACACATATTTCGAAGCATATAATCTTACTTACATTTATTTTAGTTTACAATTTATTATTGTTCTTTTCACATACATGTGAAATATAAAACACGCGACATCACATACCACTCACGGTAGTGTCAATTTTATTTACGTATATTCATATATAAGAAAGCACATAACAACCACATTCATATACTAGATATCATAAATAAACAACCATATTCATACACCGGACGTAAAAAATAATCATATATACCAGATGTCATAAACATATTCATACATACTTTAAATTGACTAAGTAAAAATATTAAAACATCAAAATTTATGCCAAACATACTTCAATAATAATATTAACAATATTCTCCTTCGATTATCTCCAGTTCAACTCAGTAGCTTCCTTTGATAATACATTTTTCCCTAATTTTGTACCCACTGGTTCCACCCGATCTTCTTCCGATAACATATTTTGTCCTATCTTCGCACTCATCGGTTTCACTGATCCTTCTTCGGATAACATAAACATCATTCAATAATGACATGCATGCATACAGTTACACATTAACATGCTAAAACAAATACTACATACACAATTATCATATATATGCATGCACATTCATGATCACACACAGTCAAGTTCATATGATTTCACTTCTTAGTTTGTTATTGTAGTTTCAAGCAATTCTTATAGTATCTTAAATATATCAAATACAAATAATGCATGTGGCTTAATAGTCATAGTATTTTATCAGTCAAGTTCTGGTTCATACTATCAGTATTCAATCTTTCTAATCGTATTATAATCTGTTATTAATTAGTTAATATCTGAAACCTATTATCAATTATCTCTTTTATCACCAAGTAGACTGACTATTGGTTATAACCTGTATAAATCAGAATTTTCTCAATTCCTTTTAATACAAGTTAATAATTACACAATAATTTTGATAGCACATGGATTACCAAAAAATTCTATATTATAATTATTTTTAATTTAATCAGGGATTGATTACAATCATTTTATTTAGTTCGGTTCAGTGTTAACCGCAGATTTCAGCAATTCCGGTCTTAACACTATTAGTTTTTATAACATCTGCTCTATCATTACTTATTTCTATCTATAATTCCAAACCATTCGACCTATGATGACCCCAATAAATTAGTTTATTACTAACATTTTCACCATTATTAAAATTGGAATCGAAACAAGAAAGTGTCGCTTTAAATGAATTGATTAATAGCCTTACCCTCAATTTTATATAGGTTGTGTTCTCGATTAAGTTACTGAGATCAATCTTTTTTTAGTAATATCAATTCGTTCACACTATCGGTTATTCAATGATCGATCTGAACAAGTAATCATCTTAGCTTCATAGTCATATTTTATGATTATAAGAATAGGTAATTATCATGATTTACTAGCAGGTATATACATATATTGAGATTCACGACCCAGTTCTTAGTTATCTGATTCCTCATCCGAAGATATCTATTGTAGGTATATATATATCATATTTCAAGTTTTGGTTAGCACTATTAACCATGATTCAATCTACTATCACACAAAAACTTTCACAGTTGTAATTAGACTTATCAGTTATTACAATGCCATTAATTATCATCATTTTAATTTAATATATTCAAATTAAATATCGATTAATTATTTTTTATATCCGACCAATTTGTCTATTATCGTTCATACAAAAGATATTCATCACCTACATATATATATATAGAATACTTACACACAAGCAACAAGATATTAATCACTGAGAAATAATCAATCAAGTATTATCAAGAAGTGTGTATGTACAAGTAACTATAGCAAATTGGATTTATCAATGTACTCTATGTGCATGCGGAACAACCAAGTGTACAACAAATCAGCTATAACAACCATATGCATCAAAATATGTATCATAACTTATACTTAATTTTCGGTATCATATTTCAAGTTAACACTATATTATAATTCTGAGTACAGGTATAATTTTAACTTTTCTATTTCGTTATATATTCTCAATTATCAATTTATATTAACTCATACCCGTTGCCAAGTGAATAAGAATTCAACTGTCATAGCTATATGTATACATATAATTATCAAGTCCACGAGTTAATTTAACCCCTTAAGTGTCTTATAGTTCTGATTCACTATTCACAACATGTCGGATAGAAATTCAGAAATTTGCAAGAATTAAATGGATAATAAATGACCCTACTATGAATTTATTATTATATCAAACAAATAATCTAAATTGATAATATTAGTTTCTCCAAATTTCAATAACTTGGTTGCAATTCATGAAAACACGCACTAGCATGCGTATAATGAGTATTATCATCACAGTCACATTTCTGTTAAATAGGAATTGGTTACGACTTTGACACAGTGCTTGTAAACACAAAATGTTTGTTTTAGGAGGACTACGACCAGAGTTGCGGTACTCATGAATCATTAAAGAGCTTATTTTTCTATTTTTTTTAATATTTGTTTGATACCACTTTATTATTCTAAACAGGTTCCTTCCCATTTGCTATGGCAATATTTGATTCTGCGAGTGATTACAACTGACATTGATTCAGGAAACACCTCAAGGCCATTGTAGCTGGAGACAGAATCTATACATTTGTATCTGATAGGTATTCTGGATTATTGAAATCAATTCCAACTGTTTTTTAGATTCTTACCATTCTTATTGTTATTGGCATTTGAAGCTCAACTTGACAGCAGCTATATTCAATAAGGACCATAGAAGTTCATTCATCCTTAAAAAGTTCAAAAAGCTTTGTTTTGCACCAACTTACAAGGAGTTTCAAACAGAGTACGAAAATTTTGCTAAACTCAGAAGCAACAAGTGAATAATTTTTAGCCAGCATGCTTTTTGAACACTGAGTGAATGCTTACTTCCTTGGAAAAATATATGATCATGTATCCTCAACAGTGTCTGAGAGTTCTAACTCATGGACTCTTGAAGAACAACAACTTCCAATAACATCCATGTTAGATTTGATTCAAAGAAGATTAACGATGAATTCTGCAGGAATAAGGAAATGTCTAGGAGTTGGAACTCAATGTTATGTCTAACATTTGAGAAGATTGACTGGTAATATGAAATCTTTCAGAATAATGAAACTGATGAGGTCAAGCAATGTCTTTGAGGCGTTGTCGTTGGACCAAAATTTTCGTGTTAATCTCTCACGACTTTCGTATTCATGCAATATTCGACAAATTGAGGGTTTTTCTTGTTCTTATGTTGTACCTTCCATTAGTAGCATCGGAGGATCGCTGTATGACTTCGTCATTAGTTTTTCCTAACTTCTATATTTTGACTTTCTTACAGTCAGTGTATAACAGCTTATATTGATGAGTATTGATGATAATGAAGTCTCTGATAATCCAGTAATACCGCCGCCTGACGCTAAACGTCCTCCAGGAAGATACCAAAAAATCAAGTTGAAAATAGAAGTCATTACCAAAGAGGAAGATGAAGTGTAGTCAGTGTTTGTACGGTATCACAATAAATCTACATGCACCGTAAACATGAATTATAGTTCCATTGCAAGTTACTGTGTAAGAAAATAATTTTTCTGTTGATGATATTTAATTTTTTATACTGAATTCTACTGTTAGTTTAATTACTTTTAATTTTAAGTCATGATGCGACCAAGATTGTACTCATAAATATGTTTAGCAGATTATTTTTTAACATACTGCGATAGGAGTCACAGTCTTTAAAACAATAAGAACTATGCCAGTTCATGTTAGCCCAGAGGCCTTTCACCTTAGTTTTAATGATGACTAACTTATGAAGGTTAGTTTACTAATGATCTTGTGTTTACATAGTTTTAGCTATCTATCAAGATCGTAGTAGGTGTTTATCTTTAACAAAGGAGTTGGGAGCTAACACATGTAGATTCAAGAGCTTGTACGTCAAGATCGCATCTAGCACTCAAATGGAGTCAAGCTCTTTGGATCTTGCTTGGATCGAGTCGACTTGGAGAAGGAGTTCTACAAGAAGACTTTAGTTTGTTTAGTTTAAGTTTGTGTTTAGATCTTGTGTAAGATAGACTAGTGTTGATATGCTCAAGTTCACACATACACACACAGTTCAATACGTTTGGTTTTCGTTTAACCAGTTTTTGGATTTCGAATATACATATATATAGTTTTCATGAATAGATAGAATCAAAATAAGTTTACATCGTTTAATGTATATTGGATTTCATCTATATACATATATGCTTCATATATTTAGAAAATCTCATTTTGATGATCCTATTCATGTATTTAGAGTTTTGTAATTAACAAAACCTATTTTGAATTTTATGTCAAAAATATAGATATATCATTTATATGTGTATTGGATTCTATCCATATACAATATGCTTCAAATGTATTTCAATATCATGTTTTTGTATTTATACAAGCTTGAGAAAAATCGGATTTCCATTTCAAAGTTTGATTTTCGGAAAATACCGATTTTGTGTTTAAGCTTAATTTCTATATCACAAAAATAGTTCAAATAGTTAATATATATTGATTTTTTGGTCACACATATTTGTTCTTCAAATATTTATAAGAACTGATTTTTGTAGAATTTATGAGAATCTATGTGATTTTATAGAAGTTTAAATAACTAAGTTTAAGTCCGAAAATATCTGCCAGAGACAGCTGGCGGTCGATCGGACCAGATGTCGGTCGACAGGACCGGTTGACCGATGTGCACGAGAACGTGCACAAGGACCAGCCTAGAAGGCCGGTCGACCGACTGAAATTACCCCAACTCTCGGTTAGCGCCGGTCGACCGGGCGGTCGACCGACAGGCGGTGATCGGTCGACCGGGCGGTCGACTGGAGCGCCAACGGTCAGAAATATGACCGTTGGACCGGTCAACCGGAAGGGCAATTTGGACCTTTCTGGCTGCCAACAGCTAGTTTTTGAGAGGCTATAAATATGGCTTCTCTTGGGCTGTTTCATATAAGATTTTTAGAGAGCTATTTTCACATCCATTCAAGAGTTTTGCAGCAAGTTTGAAAAGAGTTTTTGCGCCTAAAAATTTTATCTTTTATTTTATTTTAAGGGTTGGAATAATCAAAGAAAAATAGAGTCTTTGGGAAATTAGTTTTGATCTTTATTTCGATCTCTATCTAGTATTTTCCCAAGTATTTTTCTTTGTGATTTTGATTTCCAAACACCTTATTTTCTCACACTTGAGCTATCATACTATCCTATCTATAGGATCTTGTTTTTGTGAGAAATATTGCTTGTGATTTATTGTGATCACCAAGTATTGTTTGTGGTCTATTGTGATCACTAAGATTGTAATCTTTTTTTTTGCTTTGGGTTTGTGTTCATACCTCTAATGTAGAGGTGATTGTGATTTGGCTTAGTGCATATCCCTCTTGTGTAGAGGTGATTGTGATTATGTTTTGGCTTTGTGCCTATCCCTCTTGTTTAGAGGTGATTGTGGTTGAGTTTTGGCTTTATGCCCATCCCTCTTGTGTAGAGGTGATTGAGTTTTGGCTTTATGCCTTGCCTCTTAAGTAGAGATGGTTGTGTTAGAGAGAGAAGTTGTATACTCCAAGTTTATAATTGCAAAATTCTCGGTAGAGGTTCCCTTTGTGAGAGGTCCTGTGTGGATGTAGTGGAAATCTTTTTGTGTGAAGGTGAGGACGTAGAGTAATGGCTCGAACCTCGAAACATATCTTGGTGTTTGCGTTTGATCCACTATCTGTAACTCTATCTCTCTCATATCTTAAATTGCTTTATTTTGTTCATATCTTATACATGCTTGGTATTATTTGTGTGCCCATACTTGTGTTGAATCTGAAAAGGGACACCTAGAGGGGGGGTGAATAGGTGTACTTGCTAATCTAGAAACTAAATGCGCTAAATGCGGAAGCTAATGCAAATTTTGCAACACACTTAATACAACACACAAGTGTAGCCGAATTTCCCGTGAAGGGCTTTGGACTAACTCCTCTTGATTCCCCTTTAATGGGTTGAGGTGCTATGTGAAGCTCTTGTGGTTAAGTACAAGTGAGGCACACACAAACAAGCCAAGCATATAAGGATGATAAGCAATATGAAATAATGTAAGGCAACACAAGCAATATGAATGATATGAATGAAGAATGATGCTTTGCACAAATGTAAAGAGAGAGAGAGTTGAGAGACAAGTGGATCAAAAGCTAACAACAAGATATGTTTCGAGGTTCGAGCACCTAGCTCTACATTCCCGCCTACACCACCGTGTAGGATTTCCAATCCACTATCTCCCATCGAGGGAACCTCTACCGAAGAGGATTTGTTACAACAATAGGAGTACCAAACTCCTCTCTCAATACAAACACCACCTCACACAAGAGGGGTAGGCCCTTAGCCAATACAACAACCGATCCACCTCACACTTGAGGGATACAAACCAACAACCAACTCCACCTCACCAAGAGGGAGTAAAACCAATATCCACCTCTATCAAAGAGGGAGCAAACCAATCACCTCAAATCCACAACCTCAACCTCTACCAAAGAGGGAGCAACCAAATAATGAGGGTTTACAATGGGTGGTCTCTTTCAACCACAAACAATCTCTCCTTTTCACAACAAAAAGATCCTAAATAGATTAGGATAGAAGATATAGCTCAAGTGGAAAAACTAGGTGTTTTGGAAAATAAAAACTCAAGAAATAATCTTGGGAAAACTCTTGAAGATAATGGAAATGAAGAACAAACACAAAACTCCCAAAATTCTATTTCCTTTGATTTTTTTCAAAAACCTAAAACAAATAAGATTGGAAGTTTAAAGCCCAAAAACACTTTTGAAAACTTATTTTAAACTCTGGGGAAACTGTAATTTTTCTCTTGTAAAAACCTTGGCCAAAATCCAAAGAATTGGGCTTTATATAGGTCAAAACAGAAACTAGCCGTTAGGCTGATCTGGCAGCCTGACAGGCTACCGGTCGGCCGGCCCGGCCGACCGCCAACGGTCAGAAATGTGACCGTTGGGGCAACCCGGTCGACCGCCCAGTCGACCCAAATAAACAGAGAGCACTGCTCTCAGGTCCGGTCGGCCGCCCGGCCGATCGTCCCTGTGGCTGCCAAACGTGCACAGGCTTGTGCACGTCGATCGACCCCAAGGGTCGACCGGCCCTTGGTGCGGTCGACCCGTGCGGTCGGCTGACCTGGCCTGTCAGCCACTGTTCTGGGACAGAAACACATGTTAAAAATATTTCTAAAAACCTTTTTAAGTCTTGTAAAAATACCCAAAAATAGTTTTATCATTTTGCATTGATATATAAACATATGATAAAAAGTTTAGCTCAAATATCAATCAATATGAACTATTTTGTGTCTTAACATTTTTACCAAAAATCAAAACTTGTATTTTTATCAAACTTGGATTTTTCAATACATGAATAGGAAGACAAAATAAGTTTGTTTAAAAGTTAAGCATGCATATATAGAATGAAACAACTATACATATATCAATTAAACTTGTTTTGATCAACTATTCATGAAAATCGAAAAACCAACATAAAACGTGTGTGTTTGTGCACTTGAGCATATCAACTATACTAATCTTTACAAATGGATCTAAACACACTAACTAAAGTAGGATACCTAAGTCTTCTTGACGATCTTCAATCTTCAAGCCGACTCGATCCCAAACGCGATCCACCGAGTGCAAAGGTATGATCTTGATGCTCGGGCACGGGAATCACCAAGTGAAGGCTTCCAAACTCCTTTTTTGAAGTAATCACCAACTAATATCTTGTTATAAGATCTGAGATTAAAATCACAAGATAATTAGTAAACATAACTACATGAGTTAATCATCATCAAAACTAGGGTGGAAGGCCTTTGGGCCAACAGAATCAAGAGAGCTTCATATAGCACCTTAACTTTTAATTTTGAGAAATCTCGAAGAGAAAGTCCAGGGCCCTTCACGGGGAATTCGGCTACACTCTTTGGTTACACATAGTCTATTGCAATTGAGTTTTTAATTCCGCATTATTTCTCATTAGATTAGCTAGTACACCTATTCACCCCCCTCTTGGTGTATTTTCAGTTCACTCGTGATTGCGATCCAGGTGGCATTTCTGATAGCAAGCGCTAAGTTTACGTTTATGCCCTCACTGCGATTAAGGTCGAAGTCCTTTAAAATATATATTAAAGTACTGCGATCATGATCACAGTTCTTATAATTAATGAATTTTTTGATAATTTTAAGCATGAATGTGACCATAGAAACAATTCTAATAAAGCTAATTCTTACATACGCGCTAGGATTTTATAGGGTAGTTCCACAGTGTGAGAAGAGATGGCGTAGTCCTCACAAGGACTGTGGCCATGAGGACTTCAACCACGGTCACAAGGACTACAACCATTATCATGAGAATAAAATTCAAAGTTTCAATTGAAGTCATAGAGGCAGTTCTCACAAAGTCGCAGTTGCGGAGTGCAATCGTGATCCAGGTTAAAAGTTAATAAACGGGATATTTTATTTTTTTTAATTTCGTGATTAAAACCCCACTCCACACATATCTGCAATCTAGCGCCCACTAAAAAAAATTTGTAATTGGAATATTCACTAATTAAATTTTAATATGAGAGGTTTAGCCGATATCTCCCCAAAGAAAATACGCTATCTCGCCTCACAGAAACGCGGTCGCTTGTAATTCCAATCTGAACCAGGGGTATACATGTAATTTACAAAGAGCAGAAAAGCCAAGACTGGCCGTATCTCCTCCGCCAAATGTCAACGGCATCTAGGAAATGAGCCTGCCACGTCACGCCCTTCCCCTTTCCTTTCGCTCACTCATTTAAATCCCCCACAGGGTTCCTTCTCCCCCAAGAATCCGAACAAACAAACAAAAAGAAGCCAAAAAAAAAAAAAACTACCAAATCGAGACTGTGAGAGGAGGGGGGAGAGAGAGAGAGGAGAGAATCAATCATCATGAAGCTGGTTTGGTGCCCGGACACGGCATCGAAGGCCTACATCGACGCCGTCCGCTCCCTCTCCGCCCACCGCGACCTCGAGGACTCCAACGTGGCCGAGCTCGTCGCGGCGATGGCCGGCGGCTGGAAGTCCCAGCTGGTCGTCGAGGCATACGCGCCCGGCGACAGCCCCGCCACGTCCCTCGCCCTTGCCGCCGCCCTCAAGCACACCCGCGGCAGCCGCGTGGTGCTCCCCGCGGACTACTACAGCAACTTGGATTCAGAAAGCACAACGGGGGAAGCAATCTTCTTGGCGGGAGCGGCGGAGGCGGTGGACTTCATGGTGGTGGACATGCGGCGGAGGGACGCCGGGCGGCTGATGAGGGAGGCGAGGGCGGGACCCAGAGGGATGGTCGTGGTCTGCAAGAACGTCGAGAAGAGAAAGGGGGGAGCGGGAACATCAATGGTGGGGAAAGGGATGAGGGTTGTGAGGTCGGCGTATCTGCCAATAGGGCGAGGGGTGGAGATCTTGCACGTGGGTGTCGGGAAAGGGCCGAGGCTCGGTGGCGGTTGCAGCCGGTGGTTCAAGCACGTTGATCGAGTTACTGGCGAGGAGCACCTCTTCAGGAAGTGAGGAGATTAAAAAAAAAAAAAAATGGATGCAGTCTCAAAATCTCTCAACTCAGAACTTACACTGGTGTGGTTCTGAGTCTTTTTGGTTGTGTTTTGTACATACATCATACATCAGAAAGAAACAATGATGTCTCTCTGTGTTTTTTATTGTTAGTTTTTTTTTTTTTTTATGTTGTTTTGTTGTTGCTGTGTGTTTAATAGATTAATGATTTCCCAATGAGAAGGGATGATATCCCATTGAGGGATCACTACTGTTTGATTCTGCTCTCACTCCATCCATGCATGATTGGAGATTGTATCTTCAATTAGTTCTCATGTTACTTCCACTAGAAATAAGAATTTTATGATTTAACAGTGATCGAATGGTGTTTTTAAGGTTTTTTTTTTTTCTTTTTCATTTTTCTTGTTCTCTTGTTTTTCCCACAGGCTGAAAGAGAAGTGTTCACTTTCACTTAGGAAGGAAGGTCGAGAGGGCATCTATACTTCAGTACTTTTTTAGATAATTATATGGCATGTTTGATTGATGAAAGTGAGACGAAAATGAAAAGTGAAAGCGAGAGTGGAAAATTGAGATTTGAGAAAATAAATTTTTTGATATTAGATTGTAATATGAAAATGGAAGTAGAAAAGTATATTGTATTTTTTAATGTTTGAATAGAAATGTGAAAGTGGAAAAGTTGATCATGAAGTTAATCACAAAATAAATATTAAATTGAATATTATTTTTGCAGTGATTGCGAGTGGGATGTACACGATATCAAAATTTAATGCATTAAAATATAACTTATTATAAATGAGATTTACATGACTACGAAATTAACAATAGTACACTAAAAGTGGGAAAATGATAGTGTAAAAAGGAGGTGTAAAAGTGAAAAAATAAATGGAGTTTTGTTATTTCTCATTTCCGATTCAAAACAAACAAGAAAAGTGGGAAATGAGTTTTCCCACTTCCCATTTTTCTCTCACTTCCATGAATCCAAACACGCCCTATATTTCAGTTCTAATTCAATTTATTAAATGAGAAAAAGTGTGAAAAGGTTAGGAACAAAGACCAAAGTTTGAAGTTGGAATGAGAAGAAGTGTGAAAAAAGAGAAATTTTAAGATAAAGCAAAATTGGAATGAGAAGAAGTGTGAAAAAGAGAAATTTTAAGTTAAAGCAAAACCATGATCAAGTTACAAAAGTGATAGAAAGCTCGAGGAATTGCTCTTCCGCCGTGTCAGGACAAATGGAATTCAGGAAAAGATCCAGTTCAAACTTTATATTTAATAACGTTTAAAAAGAGTTCAATCGGCATCAAATTTTGTTTGAAAAAGATCCAGTTCAAACAATCGTATGCATCCAACGGACCTGACTGCAAATTGCCATAATATTTTGCGAAAATGATATTACAACAAAAAAATTTTGGATTTATTTATAACTTCTTCAAATAATAATTCAGGAGTATTCCAGTTTAGAACCTTTCTTGATTCTTAGGCCTGCTTGTTTGGAATCAGCAAAATTGTTGATTCCTCACACTGTGATTTTTATTTGGAATTCAAAATACAGTGTTTGTTTACACTGTTTATGGGTCAGAATTCGGAAATCTTTGCTTGACCAGTTTGTTTGCAACGATTTTCAATTCTTTAGATTTTAGATGATTCTTAAATCAGGCTCCTTTTTAGTTTGTTTTTAACCTGAATCTTCGGCTTTTGCAGGGCTTTGTAGAACTTTTATAACAACCAAAGCCCAAATATTAGTTGTCAATTTTTATGTCAGTAATTCAAGCAAATCCGCTCCCTGAAGCCCGATTTCAGAATGCAAATTTTCATGACGTAAGCTGGCGTTTTTGCATGCAGGAATCCAACCCAACATGTCCAAACAAACAGATGACTTCGAATTCTTGAGCCAAAATCAAGCTAGCTCAGGCTAAAATTCATGAAATCCAAAAAAAATGCAAGCAAACAAACAGGACCATACTGTTTCAAGCTTTTAGATTATTAATCAAAAAAACAATGGGCTAATTAGCTCAGATATATGTCTCACAAAGATCGATCGATCTATATTTTTCTAATTTGAGCATTCAGTATACAAGATTCATGGAAGATGTGGGCTGCTCCTAGCCAACGACGAAAAAGATTTGTAAGTGAACCCCTAAAAGTTTTGATTTGACACGGCATCGCGAAAACACTTTCACGGATAGTGATTTGCCGTACAAAGGTAACAAGAGCAACAATCTTTCAAAGAGGGCCGTTGCTTGCGCAGCGAAAGCATTGACGCGTGAAGGCGACCACCCTCGAACAAGCGAAAAAATGGAAACAAACAGTCAATTCCCCGGTGCCTTGGTTGAAAGGTGAACCACACGAGCTCCACGAGTGGATACAGCAAGACGAGCGAGTTTCAGTCTAAGCGATAATGATGGAAGCATACCAAGTGGCAATACTGAAGCAGTGGTTGAGAATTACCCACTGCAGTTTGCACTCGAAGGAAAACACCAGTTCTTCAAGGTTTTGATGCTATCACGGAGAGAGCGAGAGCGCGCGCACTTGCGTGTTTGACTGTGTCGTGGAGGATGCAAGATCAAAATGTGCCAGCAACAGAATTCATCAAATGCAGAACTAAGGGATCAATTTCTGGCCCTTTCAACTTTATAAAGACAAGTTGAATTACAAATACAGCTCATTCATGCGATCAGTACTTTCCGTTTCATTAAATCGCTAGAAACCTGCCAGCAAGATGCGTGCAGCTCACCCTTGCAATGCCCATATTATCAGTTCCAGAAGCAACATGACTGCATTTGCGAGTATTAGCTCGCTGACCTACATCCAGACACCTGTTTCCATTGTCTCAATCATATCACTCTTATCCCTTGCATTGTATCTGCCAGCAACAAAGATGGTATCAGTAATTTAGTACGAGGGAATCAAACACCAGACACAAGTCTTCTTGCCATCAAAGTGATTGTTCCTTTCTTTTATTTGTTCTAAATTATGCTAGACAAGAATGCAGTTTTACTTTGGTTTTCCCAAACAGAAGCATCAAAAAAAACAAAAAAGAGAGAGAGAGAAAAGGCATCAGATACCACCATTGTATATGTTAGCTTTGATGCTACGCCATCAGTCAATCCCAACCATCTCTGGTCCTCCTAATCGCCTTTTTCTGGGAGAGTGCCTTTTTGTTCTGGATCCTCTTCTGCTCTCCAATAGCCGCCCTTCAGTCATAAATAAAATGTCAAATTTCCAGCAGGGTCATTGTTGGAACACCAAAACGATATGATTTCATTCCTAAATAACAATTTGTAATCCAGACCGGAATATAAACTGGTTGCAGAAACTGTTCCTCACGGAATTTCTATTGATTAGATTATCATACAGTTGAGCACGGAGTCATGGATAAACCCTACACCACCACTACTCAGCTAGCACAGTACCTAGGAAAGAGAATGTTCTTAAAAAAAAAAAATTAAAAGAAAAGAATTATTGCATACAGTTTTGCTATCCTTTTCTTCTGCTCTTCAGAAGGTGGAGGAGGGACATACGATGCAGCATCAATAATTGCCTATCACACAGAAACCAACAAAAATGTTACAGATAGGAAGTGTAGGCTGTCTAAAAATCACTGAAGACAAGTCATCAAAAAGCAGAATCCAAACTCCAGACGCAAGGCTAATCATCGCTACCAGCGCAGCACCAAGACGCGAGGGTTGAAACCCGCGTCTCAACATCACTGCAAGGTCTCAACATCACTGCAAGGACCAAGACGCGGAGTGTGAAAGCCGCGTTTCAGCTTATTGCAGTACCAAGATGTAGAGTCCAAAGCCCGCATCTCACGTGAAACTTGACGCAGAATTGGAAGCTCGTGTTTCTCAAGCAGCACCTCAATGGCAAAACGCGAGGCCCAAAGCCTGCGTCTCGGTTATAACTGCCCTCATTACTGGGTCAATTACTGCCCACGTAATTAGGGAGTTAACCCCCATTATGGAGTGTTTTTAGGGGACACTTTTACCCCCTGAAGCCTCTATAAATAGTCCAGTTTGCTATGAAAGAGGGGTCAGAAAAATCTGGTCAGAAGAACTTCGGTTGTAAGCCGTAGAAAGACCAAGATCTCCAGCTAAAAGAAAGAGAGAGTTTAACTCTTCTAACCACTTGCTGCGTACAAGTTTGTTTTTACCTACAATCTCTTTGAGATTCTTGCTGGACAAAAGTGTGTTACTTAGTCCACCATCCAAAGAGAGGATTCTCAAGAGATCCTAACGTTCACTCGGTCAACAGAAAACAAGATTCATTTTTCATCGCCACATCAAGAACACGTCATTAAACAAAGGGGAGAATTGAGCTTGAATATCTCCCGTCTTGTGAAAGGATTATTGATCCGCTATAATTTTCTTTACTATCAAATAAAGAATTTACCCCTTGATCTTCAATTTTTCCTCACCAAAGAAGAGATGGCGACTCCGCTGGGGACTTCTTTCTCTACCGATGAGCAAGTCGTGGCGCAAGGTGACGTCACCTACATGAGAAAAATAGTCGAATCACTCATTGTCGAGTTCGACCAGGCAAAGTATGAAGAGTTCCTCTCTTCCGGCTCCAAGAGCCATAGAGCGCGACAGTACCGCAAGTTCTCCTCAGAGACCCGCTCTCTAGTTCCGCGAGGTTAGCGTTGCTGATATTCAATCCGTTCATGCCCGTCCTCTTCCTCAGTTCTAGGTCACCGGGGTTCCCATCAACTCGTACAGCGTAACCGGAATGCTGAGCGACGACAGAGACGACGTGCGCGTCAACTACAGGCGCGAGAAACTGGAACAATTATCTGTCCAGCAGATACAGAACGCGAGCCTCAAGCCCGCGTTACTCCTGAACCATGTCAGACGCGCGAAGTCCGCGTTTAGAAACCTAAACGCGAAGCCCACCAGGCCTGCGTTTCTGAAGCTTCACTTCCCAAACGCGACGTTCAACAGTGCGAGGTTCATACCTCTTTTCAGAGACACAAGGCCCGCGTCTCCCCAATCAGACGCGGAATTGAGAAAATCCGCGTATCTCAACCGTCGCTAGTTAAACGCGACAACCAGCAACGCAAGGTCCGTATCCCTTCTCAACAGAGACGCGAGGCCTACGTTCTCGAGCCAAAATGCAAGAGCCGCGTCTGTCTTACAGGATGTGAGCTCTGCGTCTCAGAACCCTGTGTCTCAGCTTTGCGACGCAAGAATAGCTCTCAGAAGCTGAAAAGCCCTCGACAACCCGAGGCTGATCTCTTTGGTCCTCCTCCGACAGATCTAAGAGATTATTTGACGAAGAAAAGAAGTGTTAATCAGATCACTTCGTCTTATTGCTGTGAACGGCTTATCACGGCAATGCTCTCTGAATGCCGCTGCAGCTTACATACAAGCAAACAGTCGGTGTTCAGACGATTGACCTCAACCGATCAGCCAAGAAGCGTCGATCTCACAGAAAGGAAGCCTTCTCTGACATGAATTACCCTAAAGTCACTACAAACATGGTAAGCAGACGTAAGGGAAAACAACCGGCAGTCAGCTCCGATGAGTCTGACACGGAGCCAGAAGGAGTATATCGGCGGCATACTCGCACTCGGACTGGTGCGGTTGCCCCGATCAACTACAATGCCCCTAGCTCAGGGCATTGAAGCAAATGAATCACATTCCACCGTTGCAGCATCGCAGGCCTCGAACTCTTCCATAGAAAAGGAAGCTTCGCGTACATGACAAATACTCCTGAGGAGACGGCCAGGCGCTTTGAACAACAAGCCCAGGTTCAGAGGGAACAATTCGATATGATTCGTGCTCAACAAGAATCCATCGATTCCCTCAAGCAGATGCTTGCACAATTGCTTGAAGACAAGAGGAAGTCAACCGACAAAGCTTCTTCTAAGAAGTCTAAAGGCAAACGGAAAGGAGAAAGCTTATCTTCCGTACATATCGAGGAGAAGGAACAATCTAATTCCGAGTCGTCTAAATCCTCGTCTAAAGAGGAAGGCAACCCGAAGAATGAGGGTATTCATTCTAAAAGAATGACTCAATTGGAGCAGCGTCTGGAAGCCCTTACCAACCGGAAACGCCTCCAAGAAGCAGGAGTGGTCCGGCCATATCCGGTCGAGTGGGATCTTGTCCCATACCCTCCTAAGTTCAAAACTCCAACCCTACAGGCTTTCGACGGCAAAGGGTCACCAAACCAACATATCTACTACTTCAAGTCTCAGACAGGAAATGCGGTAGATAATGATGCCATCTTGGCACGTTTGTTCATCGGCACTTTAAAAGGCTTGCCTTTGAATGGTTCATGAAACTCTCAGAATGATCCATTAAAAATTGGGGTGATTTGGAGAAGCTCTTCCAGACACGCTTCTTTGAAGATGACTCGGAGATTACAATGCCAACTCTCCTGGCCACGAAGCAGCGAAAAGAGAGTCAGTCAAAACATTTGTGGAAAGATTTCGGAATATGGCACTCCGATGTCCCAGCGGTATGACCCAGGCCACCCTGGTAGAAACATGCCGCCACAATCTACAAAATTCACTCCTAGTTCAAATAGGAGTTGCTGAAAGCCGCATCTGGAAGCAATTGGTCCAGCAAGGTGAACAGGCTGAAGAAATTGTCGTCAGGATTAGGGCAGAAGAAAATAAATCCAGACCCGAAAAGTCGACAAGGCGCATGCCAGAAACATCTTTTCAATCAAAAAAAAGATAATTTGGCGACGGAGACAAAATCCCCCATCAAACCTCAACTGGTTAGGGGAGGTGGTTCTTCAAGTCAGCCACGCGCCAACAAGCAGTATTCCTTCAAAGACGAGCACGTCGATTCGTTATTCAAGTTACTCAACAAGAGCAATAGATTGAAGCTTCCTGAAGCTAGACGTCCTGAAGAAGTCGGCAAGTCCGATAATCCTAACTACTGCCTGTATCATAGGATGCTAGGGCACTCCACCAAGAGCTGTTACGTCTTCAAAGACATCCTTCAAACTCTGATCGATGCAGAAGTGCTAAAGCTCCGTCCAGAGCAGAAGAAAGTGACGGCTAATATGACATCATTTCTTCAGTTTGGAAAACAGCCTCCAGCACCGCTCGGAGTAGTTCCCATCCCGAAAGGGGAACTAAGAATAATCAATACAGACCCACATCATTAACAAGAGAAGTGTCTTGTACCTGTCCCCACACCTCAGGGAGAAATTATGTGGGTTCATCCCGACCTTGTGGAAGGCCAACAGTGGACTACTATTACCATTAGAAAGTCCAAAGGCAAAGCAAAAGCTTCGTCCTGCAACGTGGTGTGCGCTTCCTCTCGGGAAGCAGAAACCGATATTCCCTCACTAACCGATTCGGAAGAGGAAACAATCGTCCTTACCGCAGAACTCAATAAACCACTCGTGGCAGAAACTCGTTCGGGTCAGTCATATTTAAAGAAGTATGACGAGATGGTGGCAATCTCTCCTAAACCTACTACAGAGCCAACCAAACCCTCCGCAAAGTAACCGGTGGAGAAACAGAAAGAGCTTCAGTTTTCCAAGGCTCTCCCAAAGGACAACGCGGAAGGATCCACAACACCTTACCGTTTTGACGTCTTGACTCAACTGGCCAATATCCCGGCCAGGATCACCCTCTACGAGCTCCTGAGACTATCAAAGTCAACAAGAGAAGCGCTGAGGGAAGCCCTAGCTAATGTTGAGGTTTTCATGGCCCAGATCCCGACTGGATCACAGGAGGAAGATGAAGAGGACTGTCTCCATGCCTCCTAAAATACTCCCTATATCACCTTCACGTCAGATGACATACAAATCAAGAGAAAACATGATCGGCCCCTATACTTCACAGGGTACATTGTGTAACACCCGGATTATTAAACTCTGGGTTAAAGTAATATTATTGGATTAATAATATTTTTTTAGAATTCTTATGACTATCAAATTGTGAATTCTATGTTAAATGAATTTCAGTGATTCATTATAGAAAATCCCGGAATGGATCTGCATGAAATACTCGTATTAATACCGGGTATTGGTATTCATACCTACTTATGATTGTATTAAACAAGTTGAGAAAATGAAGAAAGAAAGAAAAATGAAAATAAAATATAAATAAGATTTGATTGATGGAGTATGGGAGGTGTGGTAAGGGAGTAGGTGAGGGAGTAGGTGGGGGGAGATAAAAATCTCCCTCCCTCACTCTCATTCTCTCTCCCCCCCCCCCTCACTCCCATGTTCTCTCTCTGCGTGGTGCTGGCCGGCGGCACGCCGGAGGCCAGCCAGGCGCCGGTGTGGGGGGGGGGAGCACCCGGCCCCCAGCCCCCACCCACCCACCCCTCCCTCCCTCCTCTCTCTCTCTCTCTCTCTCTCGGTGGGGCCCCCGGCGGCCAGGGGCGCCGGAGCGGCGCCGGCGCCGGCGGGCGCACCGGCCGGGCGAGCGCGCGCGGCAGGGAGCAGCAGCAGTAGCAGCTGCTGCTGTGCAGTGGAAGAAAAAAAAAGAAAAAGAAAAAGAAAAGAAGTAGATAATTAATGGGTTTGGGTTTCGGGTTCAACCCAAACCCGACCCGTTATGCACCCAAACCCGACCCTTTAAAGGTAAAATTTCAGTTTAGCCCCTGTGGAATTATAAATTACTTTGGGGACTCTGAAAAATTACAAACAGCCCCCTGAATATTTTCAGTTATTACGTATCTAACCTTTTATATTGGTTTTGATTTCCGAACGATATCTTGGCCATCCGAAGTCGGATTCGGACAATTCTTGAGCCGTTGTGATCGTGAAAACGAGAGCTACACATCTGGTATATCAGTATACGGTATTGGGTGTTCAAAAATTATCGGTATACCCGGTGAGTGGAAGTCCTAACTTAAATCTTATTTTTCCCCAATTTAGAAATAATTGTTGTTGGGAAATTATTGATAATATGGATTCATTGGAACTAAGAGATTACGTCATTAAAAAGATGATTGTGACAGTTATTGTAAAAGTGAATTGGTGTTATGGAACCGAAATCCAAGTAGAGTATCCGAATAATGAATCACGGATATGTTATGTATATGTGTGTGAGAACCTAATACGGGTATGATACCAAATTGAGAATTGTTATTTAAAGTCCGTATAACATGACCATTAAGAGTCTGTAAGTGTATTACAATGGTTGCGCATAGGCGTATGCCACATAAGTTATGTGTTTGTGGAATTCTGAGCATCATGTATATGTTGCGAGTATTTACTAGGATTGAGAATCGAACAATTAAGTGCTGGGTTCTGATAGAAATGGTAAAGTATAAATTTTGGTTAATACCATCTACCCGTCTGTGATGAATATTGATGTCACTCAACCTGAAAGTCATTAAGTGGGTAAAGTTTACCTCCGATTCCATTACACACTGTGATTGCATGTGTATTGACTATTAATATAATAATGATGATAGTTAAATGAATATCGATATTATATGCAAGTGATGTCCAATCTGTTATGAAAGTAATAGTTAAGGATAATAATAATCGGATGGCAATTGGTTAACACCGGTATACTCGGTGAGTGGACTAAACAGTGACAACTGGGAATCGATTACAGATCATGAATGTTTATTTATTAATAAGAGATAATTAGAAATCAATTAAGATAAAAGATCACTTGAGACCCATCAACCTGATCGGATAATTATAGAATTGGTTATGTTGATACTGGTATAAGCAGAATCCGAAGTTGATACTAGAATTGAACTAAACAAATGAAAATGGAAATTATCTTCGAGTAACTCGATGTGACCGTGATATAGAAAACTCTGCTAAATGGGATATATGTAATTGATGCAGTATGATAGAAATAGCGTACTGGTTAAAGTATTGAAGGTTTTGTTAAAATTGATAACTCGGATGGGATCGGGATATTTCGGTAAATTAGCAACTGTGAACGTGAACGATGATGATGGAACTGATCAAGTAATTGATAATGAACTGAATTAGAGCAACTGAATTCCTAACTCTACCGGACATGCTTGATAAGTAAATTGAATATCAAAAGCTTATTGTTAAGCTAAGTATACGGGATACTCAAATATTATGTAGTATGTTGAGTATCGATCTTGCGAATACTGTTTTCGTATTTGTTGTGTTTCATGATATATACGCTCATAACGTGATTTTGTGTATCAACTAGCACACTTGAGGCAGCAAGGGTCAGCTGGTGACCTACATGATTATATATCGATTAAGTTGTTAATCGGTAACAACTGAAAGCAATTTGATAGATAAATAACTAAGATTTATCGAACCCAATGAGAGGTGGAAGAATGAAACCTTTGAGCTAGAACACATAAGTGGATATTGTACTTTTAGCGATTAATGATTATTAATGAAAAATTACTGAATAAGATCAAGTCTGATGATTATCAGATAATGGGTGACCGATGATGGTGTATAAGTATCAAGTGAGTAATTAAATAGGTGAAAACCTGTTAGAGTCAGTATTGAGTAAATCTGACAACTTAATATTAAGTATATCGATTATGATGCATAATTCGATATCAACAAAACAAATACCGATAGTATTGAACTAGTATTTTGGTATGCCTACTCGATACACCGGAGACTTTCAAGTATTCTTGTAATTGATTTAGCAGAACATTGGAATCCCCTATTAAGTTTGGAAGTCACATCTTTATAGTGACACCGATTATATCTAACCGGTAAGAGTTAAATAATTACCTTAATAATTAAAAGTTAGTAATACAGACGAAAGATTGAACGACGTGTCAATGAGATTAGTAATCCAGTATGGGTAAGTGATAATGTGTGTGTACGCATTTACATATGTGTGTGGTTTGATTCATATGCGAACGCAGATGATGATTTGGCTAGTAAATGACTGTGTGGTTTGGAACTAGAAGATAGAAGTAAGCAATAACAAAACATGTTGTATAGAAGTCAGTAGCGTTAACACCAGTATTGGTGGAACCTGGGGTAAATTTAGGCTGTACCAAATAAAAGTACTAAAACCAGTCATTACTTGAAATAAAGGATAATTATGATATCAAAAGTGTAATAATTCATTAATATCGAAATTGTCGTGTAACTATCATTTATATTAGAAGTAATGAGAAGATTTTGAATTAAATTAAGTTGTAGCCAATAGGCAGTTTGCCTGAGGATAAAAGAGGCAAATGATGACAAATCCCGAATGTTAATTAAATGATAAAAGGTGAATAAGTATTATGATTAAGAGAAGCGAATACTGGTACTACGAGTCAGAACTTGACTGGTAAGATATTGGGAATCATTAAGTTGAATGCTTACATAGGTGCATGATTGACACGTTATTGTGTATGCATAGTAGTCTTACACATGCTTCATAAAAAGAAATAGTTTTATGAATGAGCATCATACTTAACTTCATGCACATGTTTGGCTACACATATACTGGAATGATATGACATGTTGGTTATCTTGAAAAGGCTTGCATGTTGTTAGTTTAATAAGTGGTTACTTATACATGTTAACGTCTTTCTTAATATTGGCATCATGTAAAGTAGGAATCATGTGAATCATTTATGTTATTATTGTCTCATGGATCCTTGCATGTGGTTATTACATGAAGGATGTGATATTTACATGTTATGATACGTGGTAAACGTATCAGAGGAAGGGACCGAGTTGAACCGGAGGTGACGAAGGGGAGAATAATACGTGGTAAACGTATCGGAGGAAGGGACCGGGTTGAACCGGAGGTGATCGAAGGGGAGATTATATTTTATGTTGATCACGTATGCATGTTGAGATCATATTTCATGATGATCATGTATGCATGTTGAGATCATATTTCATGTTGACCGCGATTATATTTTATGTTGATCATGTATGTTAATTTGCATGTTACGATTATATTTTATGTTGATCAATATGTCAATATGGTTAAGTTAGAAATTGGATGTTAATAGGTATGGCACCTAGTATATCATATGATTGTTTATGATATTCGGTATATGGATATGATTGTTATGATATCCGAATTGAATGTTAATAGGTATGGCACCTAGTATATCATATGATTGTTTATGATATCCGGTATATGGATATGATTGTTATGATATTCGAATTATAGATGTTAATAGGTATGGCACCTGGTATATGCATATGATTGTTTATGATATCTGGTATATAGATATGATTGTTATGACATCCAGTATATGGATGTGAGTGTCCCGTATTTCTTCATGTATGAACACAATTATAATTGGATACTATCATGAGTAGTGTGTGATGTCATATGTATATTTGGGTAGGTACAATATTGAACTGTAACTAATCTAGTGAGTAAGATTAGGCTCTCTAAGAGTTGTGTTGTGACCATGACTATATATATGAAATACGAACATGTTACAAACTGAAAACCGGAAAGGTGATTATAAGAGACTAACGAGTAGGTCAAGTATAGCAAAATCATTGAGATTGTATGTTAATGAAATATTGGTCACGTGTACACAGAAGAATACATAGAGGCAGTATCAGATAATAGAAAGAGTCTATGATTCATAAGCTAAGCTGCAGTATCAACCACAAGTAAAAGTATTGAAACTGATTTTTGATATCGCTCAACTGCATAATACTTGAAATACAATGGTAGTATTATACAAACTCTATTTTGAATGACTTCACTCACTGAGCTGTTGAGCTCACCCCACCACAGATTAATATTTTCAGGTCATGACAAGGCGAAGGCTCGACTTAGAGCTGCAAGGATGTTCTCCTGAGATAACGTATGTACTTATTGTAGAATGTAAATCCTTTTGTAAACTCTGATGTTATTAGTCACTATGAGTTAGAATAGTATCACTCTTCTGTATATGTTTATTTGATGGACCTTGGGATGAACTATATGATGAAAATGAGATCTATAAGTAGGCTGATGTTAGCCGAAATCTAATTATTGTATTGAGATGGAGTCTATATTTCAGAGGAGATGCTGCCGAAATTTCTTTAGTATATTCTGATTAACAAGCAATAAGGTTGATGATCATGAAATTTTGAGGTAATTAAACCTGGGGCCGTTACACATTGGATCGTCTGAAGTGAGCCGCATTCAGGTAGATCCAGGATCCGCATTGAGCATCATGCATCGCCGGGTCATGCAGCACTTAGGGATCCCCGCCCACCGATTGAGCGTCACCCAGACTACCATCTATGGTTTCAACGTCAATAGTACGCACCCAATGGGGAAGATCAAGCTCAAATGTCAGATCGGGGACCTAAAGTCTGAAGTGACGTGCTATGTAATCGACGCCAACACCTCGTACAATTTGCTACTAGGACGACCGTGGATTCATCGTAATTCCATCGTCCCCTCCACTCTCCATCAAGTAATGAAGTACATTGACGAAGGTGGGAAAGTCCGAACGTTGATTGCCGAAAGGCATCCGTTCAAGGGGGTAGAGAACTATTTCACAGACTCCCTCCTGTATCAAGACTCTCTAGAAACAAACGAGAACCTACAGCCAGAGGAACCAGACTCTGGTAACGAAGCTGACACTGAGTCAGAGGTGGAAGAAGAGTACATGTGGGAATTAAATCCACTTGTAACAAGCATTAATAAGCTCGATGTTAATAACACCGCCGATGATGTAGGCGAGTGGTATATTAATGAAGAGTTGAATTTGGCTTACTTTTCTGTGTTTGCTTCTGATTCAGTGCCATCAGACACTAGTACTGAGGTGGGTGATGACCCCTGGTCGACAATAGATGCTCTGACATCATTGCATGCACCAATAAAATCATCCCTCAAAACGTACCAAGATGTCGGTGATGCGCAAGAATCAGTATTCATGATTCCAGCAAGACACAGAGGCTAAAAACCAATTCTTTTCGGAAGAATTAAGTCCGAATTAATGTCTCACAAAGACTCAGAAAGCGAGAACGAATCTCCTCAGTTCTCTCATTATGAGCAAGTATACTCAGAATGATGGAGAGGATGGGGTACGATCTAACAAATGGTCCTGGTTTGAACTTCGGCAAAGGAAGAAGAACACTACTTCGATCTTTCGTTCCGAAAGGGAAACACCCTGACTATTACCATCGAATTCGCATGGGTTTGGGCTATGTGTCAACTCCGATTCCGTCAGCCTCTGAGTCCGAAGAGTCACTATACCATAATCACTCGTCTGACACGTTATCGTGGGAGTCGGACGTTAGTGTGGGTAACCTCTTCGGAGAACTTTCAGTAAACATGGTATCAACAAGCCACCTGGAAGATGGAGATGAAGAAACGATCCAGTCTGATACAAATCCTTGGATCAAACACCTAAATACCCTCTGGGATGTTCACTTTGAACAACGCGAACCACCCACGGAGGATAAAGTTACCCAGATTAATCTGGAAGATGAGGCTAATCCTAAGCCCATCTTTATAAGCGAAAGCCTAACATCCTCCGAGAAAGAAGATTTAATATCTCTTGTGCGGGAGTATATAGACGTTTTCTCTTAGAAATACGAGGACATGCCTGGGCTTGATCCTCGAGTGGCTATGCATCGCCTTAACATTAATTCAGACGTGAAGCCAGTCAAACAGCGACGGTTTCGTCCAGAAATAATGGAAGCAATCCAGTCAGAAGTCAAAAAGCTTATAGACTCTGGCTTCATTAGGGAGGAGCAACACCCTAATTGGGTAGCCAATATCGTCCTCGTTACCAAGAAAAACGGAAAGATCCAGATTTGTGTCGATTTTCGTGATTTAAATGAGGCCTGTCCCAAAGACGAATTCCCTCTCCAAATCACGGATGTCATGATTGACAATACGTGCGGGTCTGAACGAATGTCCTTCATGGATTGGATTCTCAGGGTACAATCAAATCAAAATGTACCCTGATGATGAAAACCATACTTCTTTCAGGACACCACTGGGGTATATTACTATACTGTCATGCCCTTCGGACTGAAAAACGCTGGGGCAACATATCAGAGAGCTATGAATGCAATCTTCCGTAAACACATGCGCAAAACAGTGGAATGTTACGTTGACGACATTGCAGTGAAAAGCCGCACCAAGGGCGACCACATAGCCGATCTGAAGACAATTTTTGAAATCATGCAGGCATATCAGTTGAAGATGAACCCCACCAAATCTGGTAGCCAACGGTAAATTCCTAGGGTTTGTGATGACATCCAAAGGAATTCACCTAGACCTAGAAAAAGTCCGTGTCGTCCGAGAGATGCAACCTCCAAGGAATCTCGGGAGCTTAGAAGATTGCAAGGGCGACTAGCATACATCTGGAGGTTAATCTCAAATCTCTCCGGAAGATGCCAACCCTTCACCAAATTGATGAAAAGGGGCGCCTCATTCATTTGGGATGATGCCTGCCAACAAGCGTTCGAGGAAATCAAACGATACCTCACGCAACCACCTATTCTTACAGCTCCGGTGTCGGGAAAACCTTTCCTGATATACGTTCGAGCGATGGACCATTCTTTAGGAGCTTTGCTAGCCCAGAATGATGATCAGGGACACGAACAGGCAATCTACTATCTGAGCAGGACCATAATCGGAACCGAACATCGGTATAAACCGATCAAAAAGGAATGTTTGGCGTTGGTATTCGCCGTTCAGAAAATGCGGCACTACTTGGTGGGCCAGACTATAAATGTTATATCCAAGGTCAACCCTTTAAGGTTACTTATGACGAAGCCATCGTCGCTAAATAGTCGACTGACAAAATGGGCCATACTACTCTCCCAATATGAGATGCGTTTTCTACCGCAAAAGGCGTGAAGGGACAAGCGGTGGCAGATTTTCTGGCTGAACATCCAGATCCAAGAGTGACCGAACTTAACGAGGTCGCTGAAGTTTGTCAGACCCAGACGTCTTTCGAAGGACAGATATGGCAGCTCTTCTTTAACGGTGCATCAAGAACAGGCCCACGAGGGCATGTCATAGCAGGAGTGGGAGTAGTACTAGTCTCTCCACAAAACTACGGATCCCTCGTGCATTCTCATTAACCGAGTCATGCTCCAACAATGTAGCGGAATACAATGCCTTATTGATTGGAATGCAAATCGTCGATGAGATTACCGTTAAAAATCTCAAAGCATTCGATGACTCTAAACTCATCGTTAACCAAGTTCGCAGGGAGTACGAAGTCAGACATGAAGACTTAATACCATATTACAACGCAACTATTCACATGGCCGTGAGGTTCAAAAATTTTTACATAGACCATGTACCACGCAAGCAAAATGCGCACGCAGATGCACTGGCATCTGTCGCTGCCTCTTTAGCCCTTCCAGCTGGGATAGTAGAAAAAATACTTGTCTACAGCCACGACTTGTATTGCCCAAGAGTCGTTTTTGAAGATCACCAAAAGCCGACAGGAGACTGTCTAGCTAAAGAAGCTCTAGAAACTTCAACAAGAGCAGAGCCTAAGGATTATCGATTCCCCTACATCAACTATGCATTGTACGGCATCCTGCCTGATGATCCCAAAGAGGTGGCTACCATTAGAAGGAAAGCCCACAAATTCTACTATAATGCGATCACGCGAACACTGTATCGCCGATCACAGGATAGGATCCTCCTCCGCTGTCTATCACAAAGAGAGGCACAGGAAGTACTCAAAGAAGCGCATGATGGCATGTGTAGAGCACATCAGCCTGATCCGAAGCTTGGGGATCGACTCCGAAGACTGGGATATTATTGGCCTAAGATGATCCCGGACGCCATCACTTACGCTAAACGATGTCACGCCTGTCAGGTCCATGGTGACTTCATCCATCAAGCACCAGGATATTTTCGATCTACAACCTCAACCTGGCCATTTGAGATGTGGGAATGGACGTGGTTGGCCCTATCAGCCCACATTCATCCAAAGGACATCGGTTCATCTTAGCTATAACCGATTACTTTTCTAAATGGGCTGAAGCTATTCCCTTGAAAAAAGTAAAGGCATCTGACGTGATCAAATTTGTTAAACATCACGTCATTTACCGTTTTGGTGTGCCACGATGGATTGTTCATGATAATGGGCCCCAGTTCGTCAGCCAGGCTTTTCAGAGGTTCTGCAACAAATTCAGAATCCAGAGTGTCCTCAACGGCATACTACCCAGCCGCTAACGGCCTCGCAGAAGCTTTCAACAAGACTATTGCGAAACTTCTCAAGAAATTCGTCTCAAAAAGCAAACGCGACTGGGATGACAAGTTAGGTGAATGCTTATGGGCCTATCGCACGACGATTCGAACCCCGACGAAGGCGACACCTTTCTCCTTGGTGTATGGGTGTGAAGCTGTGCTCCTATTAGAAATCCAAATCCCTTCTCTGCGTGTCGCCTTGGCAATCGAGATGACAAATGAGGAGAAGCATCGACTGCGGCTCCAAGAACTGAAAGCGTTGGACGAGAAACGCCTGCAAGCTCAACAGCAAATCGAGCCCTATCAAGCTTGAATTACCAGAGCCTTCAATAAGAAAGTTAAGGAGCAAACTTTCAAGAAAGGCGACCTTGTCTTAGCTGTCAGAAAACCTATGGTGATGACGCATAAGACCAAAGGAAAATTCCATCCCAAATGGGAAGGACCATTTGTAGTAGAGTCAGTCTACTCAAATGGAGCATATCGCCTCATAACCTCAGACGGCGATACGCTCATGATGCCAATCAACAGCAAATTCTTGAAGAAATACTATCCTTGATGACACTCTTCTTCTGATCAAGTTAATATTACACCTCTGACCGAAGCTCCAGATCCAAGATCAACGCCAAGGAAAGCTTTCTTCCTCTACTGGATCACATCACGGTCAATCAGCATCAAGCTAATCAAGCGTTGTTACATCATGATGCATGGTGTAAATATTGAAGAAGGAACAAAATGCAAAACTTCAGTTTTAGTTTAGTTACTCTTCTACTGACATCCGACGCCTCCGATGGCTAAGGATAGAGGAAAATGTTAGCTTTCAAGTCCAATATAAGTCTTCGACAACTCATCATGCTGAAGGGAATAGCATGGCTAGCCCAACTCAAACGGTAGTTAGTAAAGGTACACCAAATCTGTTGACAGCTGAGGGTTTACTAAAAATCCTAATGGACTTGGTCCCATCCTCTCCTCCAAAATCTCTTACCAATTCTCACCTACAGAATGGTAGGGCCACAAAAATACATGTGTTCATCTTCCTAATGAAATGAACTGGGATTTGTCAAGTTAATATTAAACCTCTGACAAACCAGATTTTCCCAATCCCTACTGGATTCAGTTAAGTTAATCATAAACCTCTGACAACAAAACTCATTAGTTAGAAATCATCGCTGTTAAGTTTAATACTACACCTCTAACGGCAAATTTCCCATGTCTCAAGAAATCAACGATTGTCACGTTAATATTAAACCTCTGACAGTTCATTTTACTCTCCACCCAAAATCCCCTACCAATTCTCTTCCATAGAAGGGTAAATCCACAAATGCAATCATTGCTATGTTAACACGATACCTCTGACAATGAAAAATTCCAATACTCCCGAACGAATGCAAACTTCACTTGTCTCTCCTCCACATGGGGTCACGAGTCTTTAAATCTTTGTCAAGTTAAAATTAAACCTCTGACATTTCAAACTTCACCTACTGTCAGGTTAACATCACATCTCTGACAAATTACTGTTAAGTTTAACACTACACCCTAACAGTGATTAAGTTGCTGCCAAGTTCAATATTAAACATCTGACAGTCACTTTCACTCAAACTTCCATATCGAAGCTGAGATGAGCGATACTAAGTTTAACATCACACCTCTAGCGTCCAGTTCATTGCTAAGTTCAACAATAAACCTATGACAATGACTTCCCCTCGAACTTCCCTATCAAAGTCGAGATGACCAATGCCAAGTTCAAAATTACACCTCTAGCATTACCTTCACTGTCAAGTTTAACATTATACCTATGACAGTGATGTTTTTCAGTCTTCTCAAATAAAACTGAAATTCCTGTTGAGTCAAGTTAATATCACACCTCTGACCCACATTCCTGTCAAGTTAATATCACACCTCTGACAGTAATCTTAAATTCCCGAAATGAAATTTTCCCAACTTTGACTTGTTAAGTTAATTATCGCATTTCTAGCAAGTCAAGAGTCCCTACTTCTATGTGTCTGATTTTCAAAAAAAAAAGAAATTCAAGACATATAAGAAGACAAGAAAAAAATGTCACTTTTATTAATATTCAAACATATGAAAGTGATACAAGACGCTCTCTTATACAAATAAGATTGAGTGTTACAATAAAGGAGTACAAAGAAGTCCCTCTCTCTCAGCGAAAGGTTTCACTCACTCCTCAAGATATCTACACCATTCCAAATACAAGATGTTTGGAAGAGCAACAAAGAAAGGTTCTTCTCTTCTCCCACTGAATCATGTCACGGTTGATCAGTGTTGAGAGATCAGATGCTGGTCATATCATGATGCATGATGTAAACATTGAAGAAGCTCACCGCTCATCGAGAACAATGGTGTTTCTCGAGGTCGAAATGCAGAAGAACATTATGATTCCACCCGACCAACTGGTGTGGGCTGTAATCCTTCGTTGATGAACATCTCCACCACCAGAAAGTCATCTAATGAACATGTGTTTTTTTGTCGATGTCACTTCTAGGGATAAGATTGGTAGAAGGAGGATCTGAGACCTTACAGTTGACGTCCTCTTTCCCCGTGAGCCGCAAGAGGACTATACCCACCACCATACCCACTGTGACCATGACAAACCCGGGGCATTGCTGGTGCGTCATGTCCAATAAGGCCTTGACGGATGTCATTAACCGCGCGAATCCTCCTCGCCCATGAACAGGAGCTTTGATTCCCCGAATGCTCGCCAATCGAACAAGCTCGCTGGTCGAAATATTCTCCCAAGAGCCCAACGAAGATGCAGAAGACTGACTGAAGCTGCCAGAACCTGCAAGAAGCAAGAAACTAAAGACTTAAAATTCTGTTAAGGCATAAAGTAAAAGCTGAAGGACAGACGCAGTTGAAGCTGTGAACTTCAAACGCGGAGTTGACCAGTGCAGATCTGAACGCAGTCTGGTTTGAGACCCACGTCCGAGATAAAAGACGCGAAGTAACCCAGAAGCAGAGGTCGCCGCACTCGCGTTTGAAAAATAGGGGTTGCCACATTTAAGTCCAGAGATCTCGAAAGAATTAAAATTCTTCAAGTCAACAAAGCTCCCGTCTCAAATACAGAGTTTATCACGCTCGCGTCAAAGGATTCGTGAGTTAGAGTTCAAAGTCAATGAGCTCGCGCTTCATCAAGAAGGCTAAAAGACGCGACTTCCGAACGCGGGCGCATCAATCAGATTTCAAGAGAAATTCAAGAGATCGAATTTCTTCAATGGACAGGAAAACAAAAACTCGATGAGACTGAGTATTTCATGGCGACAACTGGTTCCTACCCGGAGAAGAGTTCTCTAGAAGTTGAACTTTATGCATCAAGGCGCGGCCGGTAAAATCACTTAAGGCGATACTTTTTTATCTTGAAATCACTTGACAGTGATAATCTTTGGAAAAGATTAAAGGAAAGCATGGAAGTTTTGAATTCTTGTTGTTCATTAGAACATATCCCCTTAAAGGGAAGAAGGACAAATCAAGACGAAGACTCTCAGAGCGCATGCTCTCAAAGAAAAACAGTCTAGATAATGGGCTGTTAAGGGGATGAGGCCTATTTATAGGCAAGCCATAAGGCTTACACTTAATGGTATAAAAATCAGAGCCATCAGCCTTAATTCCTGCACGAACATCAAAATCCAATGAGGAGCTGACGCGTGGATTGCCACTTCGGGAAACATTGAAAAACACAAGTCCCCAATCGTCAACACCAACTTGGCATTTAAAGATCCAACAAGATCTTTAAAACGTGCTGCATATGACGCTTAGGAGGCTGCGTCAGGCGCAGACTCAGAGGTCACGTCCAAAGTCCGCGTCCTTTTATAAACCCGAGGGCTGCGTTCCTTTCATTCCTATTGAAGAAGCCACAACCGCATCTCCTGAAGTGGTTCAGAGCCGCGTCTCCTCAGCAAGATGGAACCACCCTCCATGACTATTCAGACTCGTACTTCAAAGTTTGCGCCTTCCCAAGGGACCTGAGTTGCGTCTCTATTGAGTCAGAGCAGTGTCCCCATCAACCAGCTGAGCCCTGCGCGTTAGTCCTGAGGAGCCCAAAATCGCGTCTCCACCGCGTCCTGAAGTCCGCATCCTGATAGAATCAAGGCTGCGTCCATGGACCTGCGTCCTTTCATAAGCATGAAGGCCGCGTCCCCTTTATTTAAAAAACGCAAATTCGCGTCTCAGAATCGCGCATTTTGTTTTTAAGCCAGGGCCGTATCCTTAACAAAAAGGAAGGTTCGCGCGTCTTCCTTGATGAACCTGAACTGCGTCTCCATTAATGAGTCGGAGTCGCGTCTCCCACCGCGTCTCCATTGCAGATGAGAGCCGCGTCTCGCTCAAGAATTCAGTACAGTCTGAGTTTATTATTCATAGTTGCACCCTATCAAAATATAACTAAAGACTGCGTTTCCACAAACAGTCAAGGAGTACGACTATGAAAGCTGAGTTCATCCAGACATCAAAGAGTCCGAAAAGATAAAAGCGAGATAAAAATTGGACAATTTTTATTATTTGACTTGAAAATAATAAAAAGTAATACAAATACCCTTATTTAACAAAAAGAGTGTTACAAAAAGGAGAAGGCTAATAATCTTGATTCCCCAAAGAACGAATTTGTTCCCGGAGGCGATGCATATCGAGCTGACGCGCCCTTTCAGCTTCCATCAGAGCTTGGACTCGCAACTCTTCCTAGGACAGAAATCTCTTCGTACCCAGTTGCGCCTGAAGAGACTCCAACTTGGAGGAATGAGCAGTAAGGTTTTCTTGAACCTGTGTCCTGGCAGTTTCCAGCTCTTCCAGCCTTTTTCTAGGAGCAACAAGTTTCTGCTCATTGGCCTCAATCAAGGCTTGCGCCCTGGCAATAGTAATCTGAGCAGTGGTGATAACTTGCTCTGCACTCTGGATGACGATTTCAGATTCCTTTGAATCGCTAATCAGTCTTTGATGGTCAGCTTGGAAGCGCTGAAGATGGCGGGCTTCTTCAGCCATTTGCTCCTCTATCTCTTTTCGTTTATGTTCTTGAGCGGCAAGAAGCTTATTCAGTACCGACCGAGCCTCATCCATTGAGCCAGCATTCTCCAGGGTCTTGAGCTCCTTCAGATGGCTCCCCAGCTGTTCAACCAGCATCAGGCATGCCCTAACTTGCGAAGGACTTCCAGTGTGACCAATGTTCTCGATCTGATTTTCGAGAAGTATCCGGGCAAATTCGAAAGAACTGCCCCCGGAAAGAATCAAATCAATACAGGACCGCATGAAAGTAAAAAATTGTTGCACCATTTGACGTGCTAGCTCTTCCATGATGTCGTTAGCTGGAGATAACCCTGCTGATGTACTCCCGGACCCCCTTTCCATGACAGAACGAGAGACAGGAACCAGTTCAACTTGCGCAGGGGTGAGGCCGACAATAGGTTCGTCAGATACTGAGGTAGTCACCAATACCTTCGGGACAGTTATTGTTGCAGCAGCTTCCACTGCAACAAAAGCAACAGCAAACTCTATGGCACTGGGTTCCCCGGCCGAAGTTTGAACTGTGCTATCTTCTACGCCAATGCTTACCGCAGGATCCTCTACCTGAGCTACCCAAGTGCTCTCTGCAAACCACAACGTTAAATATTAGTGGTAATGATAAGAGTATCCAACACGCCAATATTCTCTTACCAAGTTGAGGATCTGAAGATGGCTGAGGCATCCCGGTAGTGGGAGCCTCAAGGCCCTCCTGCTGGGCCAGCTCTTGGATCATCTCCTCAATATGAGAAGAAGTTGTGGCTTCACTACCGACAGCCAACCTGTAGAAGAAAGTCAAAAGGAAATGTTAGAACTCATTCCTAAATTGATAGGGAACCAGTTCAGGAAGACAAAGAAAATACCTTCAGTAGCAGCAATCCTTGCTATCGGCGAAACCATAGGGACGTATCCCTGTATTTCTTCCTCCGAGATATGCGAGAATTTGCTCGTATCAGGAAGAGCGGGTTCATCGCCAAAATGGACTTCTTCGCCAGAATAATATCCATGTTCTTCAGACGATGAAGACGATAGCTCAACACAAGAGATCTCCGCAATCGAGACCTTACCACTAAATACCCCAGTAGTAGGGCTGGGATCAATAATCCGCGAGGCGGGCATCAATACACTGGGAGACCCAGGCTGCTGCACCTCCACCCTTCTCCCATGAGATGAAGAAGGTTCAGGTTGGGCCGAGATTTCCGGAATCTCAACGCCATCCCTCCCCACCAAATCAACTTCAGGTCACTCGACCTCCTCGGCCATGACGGGTTCATCCACGAATTCTCCCTCCTCTAGGATCACGGGACCCCTGCTGCGCAGACCGCGGGAGCAAAAGACGGGGACTTCCTCCTCTTCTTCCTCCTCCCCCTGCTCTTCAATACCAAGAGGAACTACTTTGGGCATCGAAGCTTCAGCCTCCGATTCCCTCATAGCCTTCTTTGGGATAGGCTCACCCTTGGAAGCAGAGCCACGGGAATGTTTGGACACAGCCTGCCGACTCTTTTTAACAGGTTGCCCCTTAGGTGCTACTGACCCTTAGTCCTATCCTTGCTTCCCCTCCTATTTCCCTCTCGATTGCCTGATACTCGTCCATACCTCGCATACGTTTGTTGGACTCTAACTTGGTCTCGTAAGATGCCTTGATGCTCTTAATGTAAGAGGTATTTATCCCGAAATCAGGCATCCTACTAGCCAGGGAGTACCAGGTGCAGAAACTGAGGCTAGTATAACAATTGGGCGTCTTGTGAGGCAAGCTGAAAACAACTTTTGTCCCTCCAGCTATACTGTAGTACCACGCCTGAGCACATTCAAATAAATTTCCGCCGAAGCAGAGGCCAGCGTTGGGGTTGCAGCATATAATTGATCATAGCCGAACTGCCGAGCAAAACGGCTAGGCATGTAAGACTCGATCGTACATGAATTCCCTCGCCGGAAGTCAGGTATCCAGACCGAATATTGATCAGCCACCAGAAGACTCCCGATGGCAGCCTTGTGAAATCATCTGGCCCAAACTTATCCCCGTAAGATGCATCAGCAATCTCAAGGAAGCAACGGTCGAGCTGATAGTTCAAAATGTTCAGAATGGATTTCCGAACATAGAACACATAGTAGTGAGTCCTACTCGAATTCTCCAACTTCTGCACGAACGGGACAAAACCTGCAGAAAAAGGCACCGCCGTCATCAGTGAAGGGCAGTGCATAACGTACCAGGCCATCAGGTACGTATATGGAAGCTCGATCCTGGGGTTAGGGGTCTTCTTCTCGGCCTTCCCTCCGAATCGACCACTGGCCTGCCCTCAGAATCTACAATGGCCTCCACTTGGCACAGGCTTTTGACTAGAGCCCGTAAACCGCTCTGTATTCCGGCTACCATCACTGGAAGGAGGACGATAGATTTCCCGTAGGCAAGCAAAACCGCCGGGTATACCACATCAGCAAAGATTTACTTCATGCGGTAGCGTTGGCACCACACAACGCTTCAGCTATAGCATGACAAAGCCCGCCAATAGAGCCCGGTCAGAAATGGGAACTTGGGCCTGGTGATGAAAACTTTTAAAGACCGTATCAGATCTGAAAGTGTCCTTTGACTCAGTGATGTAAGAGCTTGGCAGAGGCATTGATCTTCTCAGCAATTTCCTCTCAGTGCAAGGGGCCAAACTAGTCACTGGGCTATCTTTCTCATTTATGTCGTTGAACAGATAACTCGCCCAGGACATCTGCTTAACACCCATGTTCCTCCAGGAGGATATCTGCCCGCAGATGTGAAAGTGGCACAACACTTCCCAATATGTCTCATACACCTGAGGATCCTCTTTCATCAAGAGATGAAGCTCCTCAAAAGTTGCGACGTATTCTTCATAAGGGGCATCTCCCATAACTAGCCCCGAGACTTCATATAGTTCATGAAGAGCGAGCCCCATCTCCCCGACTGGAGTAAAAAATGTGCCCGTCAGAGGATTATAATGCTCCAGCACGTAGTAAAAATTGTGAGAACTCTACGGGAGGCCATATTGGACAGCCCTAACCGAGTGATATAACCCCACCTGCTGCAGCAGAGCCCCAACCTCGACGAGAACAACTCCAACCATTCTACCCCACCATGATTTGTCAGTAGAATGGACACACTCAAGCGGACGAAAGTCAACGGGAAAATCACCCGTAACTTTTAAAAACTGATTGATGAAGGTGGCGCCAAGCTGGGGGGGTATCTCCCTTCGGATACTCAGGCCTGACTAACCCGGGAAATAAACCGAAAATATCCTTCCCATGGCCTGCAGAGTATACTTCTTTGGCACCTAATCTGCCGAGAGAGACGCCGGAGACAAACCGGGAAAGATCCCAATACATCGCACGATGAACTGACATGTGTTGAAGATAGGACAAGGAATACATCCTCTCCATATTGGGAAGAAAGAACCTCTTGTCCTCTATCTGACGGAGCCACTTGTAATCTTTGTCATGTAGAATCCTATCATCCTCATCAATGGCATCACCGAAGAGGAAAGCAAGCTTCCGTAATGAAGTACGGGAATCCATCTCGAACAGTCCATCTCGAACAGTCCATCGGAGATAATCCTCTCCCTTCGCTTCTTTGATTTACCCGCAGTCACGAGAGCAGTCTTCTGAAGCACGAATGTCAGATTACGATCAGCGCCACCTACGTGCCCAAAGTGGCACTTTTTGGACAAAGGGTTGGAAGAGTATCGCACTGCAAAGAGGACAACACTTGGTCAAAAACCTGAAATAAAATGGCTAGGTGTTTGAAATTCAAACACAGGGATGAATCCAGACGCGGAAATCAGCAAAATCCGCGTCTAGACTCAAAAATGCGAGGCTTGCATGAAGCCCGCATTTCAAAATCCATAACTTACAAAAATTTCTAAGTATCGGACTCAGACGCGAGACTCAGTAAAACTTGTGCCTGATCTTAAAAGACGCGAGAATCATAGGAAGTCTGCGTCTGAACTCCCCACACTTAGAAATATTTACGAGGCCCGCGTTCAACAAACAGATACGGACTCAGGTTGATGAAGCAAAAACGCAGAGGTCATCAAACCCACGTCTTTGCCTACCAATTCAAGAGCCACGTCTGAAAATCAAACACAGGCATGAGCCTCGTGTTGGCGGTTCACATTCAAAAGAGACTTAAGAGTTAAGAGAACTCTGTAAGCCCCTTCAATGGCGAAAACCAAATCAGATGGTTTTACTACCTGAAATGGGGGCCTCCTGCGTGGAAGGACCACCCATTTGAATCTCCGAAGCGACAGCGTTCGAGGACGAGGAAACAGGTTTGGTCTTCGGTGCCATTTTGACCGTGAGATCGGTGTTGAAGACGGTGAAAAAAAAAAGAAGCTTCAAGTTTTTCTTAACCCTAGATATAATGCTCAGCGAAGAAGAAGAGTCTAATGATGACTCTTGAAAGACTGTTGTCTTTTATAGGCACAGTGATCCGCAGAGATACGCGGCGCATGGCTCGAGGCCTAATCCCTACCCGACGCGTGGCGTGCGTCTTAGAAAAGATGTCCCCTCAACTCCGCCGGACATGTGGCAACGCGCCCAAAACGCGGGACTCGCGTTTAACAAAAACCGTGTCACTCCAAAGGTCGTGCCCTTCAGCAAGGCCAAAGCCGCGCCTAGTCAACAGAGTGAGAGATGCGTCTTCACTTCAAAGATCGCGTCCCTCCAGAGGCCGTTTTTCTTCAGCAAATTAATAAATGCGTCCCCTCTCCGAGTGAGGACTGCGTCTGCGTCTACAAGACTTGCATTCAGTCTTTACTTCTGCAAATCAGTTCAACAGTACACTGGCACAAGCAGACGACTGTTTACCTCTGGTTCAACAGTACACCAACAACCAGCTCAGAGCACTGAGGAGGTCTGGACTGCGTATCTAGACACTCACCACGATCATCTCTGGTGGCTTCAAAGGGTTTTACAGTATACTCACGAAGACCACATTCCAGACATGATCAAGCTCAGAGTATCTCAAATGATTGTCAGTCCAATCATGAGAAGTATGAATTCAACCAGAGTCCAAAGTATTTTGAAATCCGTCTCAATCAACCGCAGAATGTCGAAAACTTTAGAGGGAGTTCTGTATGCAGTCTAAAAATCACTGAAGATAAGTCATCAAAAAGCAGAACCTAAACTCTAGACGCAAGGCCAATCATCGCCACCAGCGCAGCACCAAAACGCGAGGGTTGAAACCCGCGTTTCAACATCACTGTAAGGACCAAGACGCGGAGCGTGAAAGCCGCGTCTCAGCTTATTGCAGTACCAAGACACAGAGTCCAAAGCCCGCATCTCACGTGAAGCTTGACGTAGAATTGGAAGCTCGCGCTTTCTCAAGCATCACCTCAATGCAAAACGCGAGGCCCAAAGCCCGCGTCTCGGTTATAACTGCCCTCATTACTGGGTCAATTACTGCCCACGTAATAAGAGAGTTAACCCCATTATGGAATATTTTTAGGGGACACTTTTACCCCCTGAAGCCTCTATAAATAGCCCAGTTTGCTATGGAGGAGGGGTCAAAAAAATCTGGTCAGAAGAACTTCGGTTGTAAGCCGTAGAAAGACCAAGATCTCTAGCTAAAAGAAAGAAAGAGTTCAACTCTTCTAACAATTTGTTGCGTACAAGTTTGTTTTTACCTACAATCTCTTTGAGATTCTTGCTGGACAGAAGCTGTGTTACTTCGTTCACCATCCAAAGAGAGGATTCCCAAGAGATCCTGACGTTCACTCGATTAACGAAAACAAGAGTCACTTTCCATCGCCACATCAAGAACCCGGCGTTAAATAAAGGGGAGAATTGAGAATGGGAGAATTGAGCTTGAATATCTCCCCTCTCTTGTGAAAGGATTATTGATCCGCTGTAATTTTCTTTACTATCAAATAAAGAATTTACCCCTCGATCTTCAATTTTTTCTCACCAAACAGGAAGGGGTAATAGAAATATGACCAAAACCATTGGCGCTCTGATTAAACGAATCTACAAGTTTGGAAAGAAAACAGGCAAAAAAATTAAAAGTTTACAGAGCCACCTGAAGTTTCTCCAGCGCATCTTCAATGTTACCCCTGGAGAAGGACCACAGAAAATGACCATCTGCTTTCGCAACTAAAAAGTAACATGGATAAAATGAACAAGCAGTGGGTGAAAGTTAACTTCTGAGTTCTAGTCTTCGTAGAAGATATCACAATCTCCCCATCTTTGTTGATGCGATTCTTTTCCTGTAAATATACAGGCAACATATATACGTAATATGATTTAAGGCTAATTTTAATATATGAACATGAAATATAACCTGAGCAGGGAGATGCATATCAACATGTCCCTTCACAATTATGAATTCTGACACAGGCATGAACTGGAGAGGTTCAGTTAATCACCATTTGAAGTATTCGCTCCCTGACTCGTTCACTCAGCCAATGTGCCTGCTTCACATTGATGCGCATGTCTACCTTTGTGTTCACTGCAACAGCAACAAAGTTCTAATAAGAAAACAATCAGGAAATCATCATTCAGTACATTTAGATAGCAGTGAAGCTACTAGAAAAATAGAACCACTCTGATAAAGGGAAATGAGAGTAAAGGAGAACCAAAAAAAAGAAGAGGAAACAACATGAATATTGAGACATTTTAGCTTCTATGTAACATCCCTTGTCAAACAATTTGAGAAGTATGCAAACATTAACTAAACTCAGGCTCAGAAGATGTTAGAGCCGGGGGGGGGGGGGGGGGGGGGGGGGGGGGGGGGGGGGGGGGGGGGGGTGGCAACTTACCAACACACAGTCACAAGTCGCAAACTAAAAGGTGGATCTCATAAATGCTTCAAAACTTGACAAAAGGTAAAATAACTGATATCTTATCAAAAAGATAAAACTCTAAAACAAATAAAATTAATAAACACTATCACCAAAACACTACCATGAAGTATGTTATAGCAAAAAGAGTTGATAAAGGAGGAATCCAAAATCAGTACTCAACATAGGAGCAATATTTAGCAAAGTAATCAAAGATTCAGTGACTGAGAAAGATGATGGACTTACAAACCTTTATTTACATTCTGACCACCTGGTCCCCCGCTTCTTGCGTAACTAACAGTAACATGATCTGCAGAATAAAACAGCCTTGTTCTATTAAATTGATGGCACTCTAGCTTGAATTCTTTAATGGAAGTAATAATAACATATAAATTGGCACATAAATATGCTTTCTCTTCTACAAATTTTCATTTTCTGAAATATCAGTGTATATTAACCAAATATCTAGTAGAGTTTACAACATCAAAAGCATCTTTAAAATGTAGATTTAGGCATTTTAAAAGGCAGATATATTGCATAAGCACTTAACATTAATACAAAATAAAATAAGAACAGAGATCAAAGTATGGTAAGGATGGAATGTTGAGGATGAATAAATCCTAGTCACATAAGAGAGTTTTCACAGAGATGATAATGCTGAGGAAGTACACTAACACTTAATATGGTCAAAAACTGTAAGGATAGGACAGCAAGTGCCCAGTGGCAAACCAAGCCAGTAAGGAAAGCCAAAGCTGGCTCAAGGTACCATAAAGTCGTCTTTATCTCTGCTATAAGCCCGCCTCAACTCAGCCACCCCACTCGACTTTCCATGGAGTATATTGTCATTATCCGCAAGAAGAGTTTAAAAAACAGCAGATCCACTTAAGTTCTCCAGCCTTCAAGCACTTCAGTTAGGCAGATGTCTGGGTGGATAGAGCGACCTAGGGGGCATTAGGCACTAGTCTCCTCCTGGGCGCCTTAGATACGCTTTGTGTTTTTAAGACGCTGTCCACAAGTCACCAATATGATCAGGGATATAATAAAATTTGATACCTTAAAAGCAAACTCAATTAAGGAAATAATAGATTCATTATAAGTTTCTTTATGATTTCTCCTCCTACAGTTGAAAACACTTAATACATTAATACCATTGTTCAAATATTTTACGACTCGTAATTCAGCTCACCATCTAAGGTCTACATGTATTAATATCAAAGTGCATTTCTGGGACCATGGTCCATAGAAAGTAGTTCTCTAAGACATCATTTCTTCCCTATAGCAGTTCACTTTCTAGCTAAAAGTTAAGTCAAAACGAGCCTGACAGAGCTGACGAAAAAAAAGTCTGAAATTAGCGATTCTGACCAGTATTGCCTCCTACATAATCAGTTTATTCCAAGTTGAAATGATTCACTCATCACTAATGTTACAATAGTAGAAGTGATGGGGAACCAACACAATTGGGATTCTCTCCCTACGGTTTCTCACCCAAGCACACTGGCTACAAACTTTTCAAAGCAATTTTAATTCATCCAAAACTGAGAAAATCAATACTAGTCATGGCCTTAAATAGGCCTACATCAACAGAGAGATCTCATCACAACCGACATGGGACTAAAATAAATTATCAGAAATAAATAACAAAAATTATAATTAAAAGCAAATGACTAGGATAACTGATCCAGTATAGCTTGAGTCTTCAAGCCCTAAGCGAACCATACAGAAAGGGTGCGACGACGTCTCCTAGTGTAAAATCGCAATCCTGAAGAGATGTCCCCATCATTCCCCCGTGGTTGGGGAAAACTCGACTCTGTCGAATGCGAACCACCTCGGCTCTCATAGTGCTTTAGACGATCAGGATCCAACCGTTGAGCTCCTCCCGATTAATCCAGGTGTTATCAGAGTCAGGTAGTCCTTTCCAACGAACTAAAAACATGTAACTATCATCTCTAGTACAGACAATCTGATCATCAATAATTTCAGCAATTTATTCTGTCGTATGGGTGGATTGTATTTGGGGAAGTGAAAGTAATAATGGCCTCTCAGAAATGGGCTCATTGAAAGGCACCCAATAAAAGATTATCAGGAGAAAAAATTGAACCTTTATAAGCAATCAGATCTTCAATATTAAAAAAGGAACTAATGTCAAAATTAGGTGGAGCATCTACTAAATGTATTGGAATTAATTTTTTCAAAATCTTGAAAGGTCCTGCATTACGTGCATGCAATTTCTTTACGGTACAAGGAGGATGTCGTTCCAGACGAATCTGAATCATCAAGTAGTCTCCTACGTTAAACTCGTGTGCTTTCTTGTGCAAATCTGCATAAATTTTATAATTTGCATTACTTTTCTAAATTTGATTGCTGATCTCCTTATATTGGTCATGAATATGCGATGCAAATGATGCAGCTGACTCAGACAGTCTAGTATGATGGGGTGCCATTGGAATTAAGTCTATAGGTTGTCTAGGTTGATAATCATGCACTACCTCAAATGGACACATTCCTATGGTTCCATTGATAGAACTATTGTATGCGAACTCAGTGGTAGGTAATATAAGATCCCATATTCTTAGATTCTCATAACAGATTACCCAAACTCCTATTGACTACTTCAATTTGTCCATCTGTTTCTATTTGTGAGTGAAAAGCAGTAGAAAACTGAAGTTTATACTCATTTTATGTCATAGGATTTTCCAAAAGTAACTCATGAATTAAACATCCCTGTTTAAGACAATTGTTTTGGGCAACTCGTGTAGCCTAACAACTTCATCAAAATAGATTGTAGCGATCCGAGATGCATCAGAAGTTTTAGAACATGACAGGAAGTTGGCCATCTTCGAGAAACAGTCCACAACAAGTATGAAATCATGCTTTCGTTCAGTTTTTGGTAGACCAAGTACGAAATCCATACTGACATCTTGCCAAGAGCAATTTGGAACTAAAAGGGTAGTATAGAGGCTAGTATTATGTTTTCGTTGCTTGACTAGTTGACATGTGCGACATTGACCAAGAAGCCTAGCAACATCTCTCTTCAAACTTGGCCAATATAAACGATGTTCCACAGCTTCAATTGTTTTGTTTCGTCCAAAATGTCCAGCAAGCCCCCCAGCGTGTAATTCCCAAACTAAAAATTCTCTCAAGGAGGTGCGAGGGATACACAGCTTACGAGAGCGGAACAGATACCCATCTTGTAGGAGAAAGTCATCAACCTCATGAGTCAAACTATCCCTTAAGATAGTGAATATATTTTCAAAATCAAGACATGACTCATAAATGTCTTTGATTTTCTCAAAATCAATCACTTCAGTGCTCATGACAGAAAGTAAGGCGCGGGCGACAACTAAGTGCATCAGCGACCCTATTTTCGATCCCGGTCTAGTGCTTGAGGACATAGGTATAATCTTGAAGGAACTCTACCCACCTACCACGCCTCGAATTCAGTTTCTAGGAATTGAGATATTTAAGGGCTTCGCAGTCTTAATAGATAACAAATTCTTACGGTAATAAGCAATGGCGCCAATAACGCAGGGCTTGAACTACCGCATAGAACTCCTCATCGTAGGTGAAATACTGTTGCCGAGTATCATTCAATTTTTCGCTAAAATAGGCAATGAGTGCTTTTTTGACTCAAAACACCTCCTATTCCAATGCTCGAGGCGTCACAAGTGATTTCGAAAGTTTTATCACATCCATAGTTATCACATCACACCAAATTTTATCTTTATATGTGGCAAATTGCACGGGTACAAGACATCGTTTGTTCATCTCCATCGATGCTGCGTTAACCCAGACAACTTTGTATGGACTGGGTTGAGGGACCATCTTTAACCCTATCTTCAAAATCAAACTGGATGACCCAACATTTATGCAACTTCTACTATCAACAATGATTTTACAGTTTTTGTCACCAATCTTTATCCACGTGTGGAAGATCATGGTTCTACGCCAATCAACCGTATATTTAGGTTGTGCGAGGTACATCGGACGACAGCAGCATGCCTAATAGTGTTAAGAAACTCATATATCATCCTCAAAATCACTGCTCGTATTTCCTATGAACACAATGTCCTTTTGAGATTCGTCCTGCACCTCATCTGATTGATCATCCATGAAAAGAGTTCTGCATTTACTTGAGCAGAACTTCTCCACATGTCATAACCTTGACATTTAAAGCATTGAGTGCGAGAGTTGGCCCTGGGTATGCTTTATGTTGGGCCTTTACCCTTGAGAACTCCTACCGGAACGGAATTGTTGGGGTTGGTTTTGAACTGAGACTGTCCAAAATTGGTTCTAGCACCCTGGCTCTTATAATTTGAACCTCGTTGATAATAAGATCCTCGAGAAGCATCCAAGTTCCGAACTATCTGGTAGACTTGTTCTAAATCACCAATATCTCTTGCAAAGAGTTCTCTACGGAGATCTTCGCAAAGCCCAGATCTAAACCTAGAGAGAGTCATCATGGGAGATTCGTCGACAAACTCGCTACACCGGGTCAAAAATTCATCAAACTTCTCGATGTAATCAGCAACAGCGAGTTCCTGGGTAAGTTTACTCCATTTGTCTAGTTGTTGATCCTGAAAAGTAATTGGGAGGTACTTCTGGTTCAACTTAGCCTTCATCTCATCCTAAATTCGAAGCGGTTCTTGCCTCCTTAGCGCTATCAGTCTTTCAACATTTGATTAATATTGTCCCGCTTATCCCACCAGTTTCATAACAGCAAAACAGACTGTCGCTCTTGGAACATTTCATACCACTTGAAGAAACTTTTTAGACTTACTACCCAATCAAGGTAATATTGTGGGTTTAAGCGACCGTCAAAATTCAATACATCCAATTTGATGTTTTTCAGGTATCGTTCATCATCGTATCGATCGTAATTCATGTTGATTCTCTCCTCTCGGCGTTGGTTAAGTTGACGCTCATTACGACCTCTATCACGACGTTCAACCTCTAACCTATCCATTCTCTGACCTAAGGTGTTCATTTGGGCCTTAATTTCTTCAAGGGTTTTGAGAATTTCAAGAGTAAGGTAATCAATTGGTGAGGTGATACCAGACGAAGCATTAAGATCCATATCTGTATTGGGTTTATCTGGGTAGTAGACTTTGCCACTACGGATACGCATGCACAGCTAATCTTTTCTACTTTCTAAATGCTGAATTTATGTCTTTTTAATATATAAATGCAGTCTTCTTTTATATGCAACTAACAGACTTTAATGCAATCGTGCAGGATGATGCAAAAGATGTAGAACTCAACAACAATTCTAGTAAAGCAAGGCATACAATAATGCGAATGAATTTGCCAGCAAGCTCAAAAGTTTAAAATAGAGACTGTGATGTAATAATTTTGCAATTTAAACTTCAATATTTTGTAGAATATTAATTCTATGCAAAATTTTGATGTCCACTCTGTATTAGCAAGTCTCTAAGTTAATAATGAGATGTGCAAATAAAGGCTAATCAGAGACACTCACTATTTAGTGAACGACAGATAATCAATAAAATTATAATGACAGAATTAAAGTGGTACCCAAAAATTCAGTTCAAAAGAATTTATACCTGATTACTGATTACCTGGATAGTTGAAAAGCGTCCAAATCGAACTCTGGATCGCTCAAAACCGTACTGATATTCTTGTGGTTGCTTCTGGCTTCGGATTGTAGCTCGCGGATCGATGAGGTTGAATCTGGATTTGATTCACTAACCCAAATCAAAACTCGAAATTGATGATGATCACACCCAAATTAAAGGCCTTGGGTTGCTCTTCTGCTCCTCTGTGAGATTGAGAGGAGTTCCACTCTTTAAATCAAGTAACGAAGAGATGCTTTGGAGGAAGGAGCTCAAATCACACGAAGCTGTGGAGGGAGATGACGTCGGTGTCACGGCGGAGCTGTAGCGGTGGCGCTGATGGAGAGCGGCTGGTAGCAGCAGCGTGGAGATCTCAAGGTGGGAAAATCTAAGCGTCAGAGGTGGACGCTGTAGGCGAGGTTGCTGAGGTGGGTTAGGGGTCGGTGAGCTTCAGTAGAGGTCGGGACGACGCGGTGGCGGTGATGGAGTTGTCGACGAAATTGGAGAGGTGGCGGAGCTCTGCCAGGGTGAACTGGCATCGCGGCAGAGATCTCGAGGGCGCGGCGACGCTGGGTGTTGACGAGGATGATGATGGCGCGATCTAGTCGGCGACGGCAGATGAAGCCGGTTGAACTGTGATGATGGCGCGATCTAAGGAGAGATTGAGGTCCAGCGCTGGGAAGATGATTGAGGAGATGGGGGAGATGGGGGGAGAGTGAAGGGAACGAAAGAAGGAAAAATAGGTGGCGACTAGGGCTTTGTAGTTTTTTTGTTTTGTGTTGGTGGCGCCAATTGGGGAAGAAGGGGAAAGCGAAAAGTAGAGAGAAATACGGTTTATGTTTTAATTTTGGAGGAGGATATTTTGTGGATTTGTTTTTTGTGTTTTGGAAGAATTCAGGATTTTGGCTCTGATACCAAAATGATGGGGAACCAACACAATTGGGATTCTCTCTCTAGGGTTTCTCACCCAAGCACACTGGCTACAAGCTTTTCAAAGCAATTTTAATTCATCCAAAACTGAGAAATTCAATACAGTCTTGGCTTTAAATAGGTGTACTTCAACAGAGAACTCCCATCACAACTGATATGGGGCTAAAATAAATTACCAAAAATAAATAACAAAAATTACAATTAAAAAACAAATAACTAGGATAACCGGTCTAATATAGCTTGAGTCTTCAAGCTCTAATTGAACCATACTGAAAGGGTGTGACAACATCTCCTGGTGTAGAATCGTACTCCTGGAGAGATGTCCCCATCAAGAACTCATGCATCTCAAACTGCTGCAACAATCTCAATTATATATCCTTTAGCCACTAACGACCTAGGATGGAATGTTAGGGTTTTTAAACTGTGGGGTGATAGAGCAATGACAAAAGTGACAATTTTATTGTTTTGCTCCCTTTTTCAGTTTTCTTAGTGCGCCTTAGACATGAATGTAATTCTTGTTCGCAAAACTTCCCATCTACGCTCTTCACTTGACACTTTCCAGGACTAGTAAGGTTCGCCCTTCGCTACAGGAGCTTAAACTGCAGGTCTGGAGAAAATAGTTCTCCTGTGGTCTTATCTACCTAATAGACAAGTTTATGACAAAACCATTTCTTGATCATTGTCTTTGTAGTTCAAAATTTGGCACCACTCAAGAGAATTGACATCAAGATCAAGTTGACAACCTGCTGTAAAACTTGGTCAATTCTGTCTGAAGCCTTCCCAACTTTGATTTTGGTCCATAGCCAACCTCAATTATTTATGGGAAAAAGCTTGAATGACAATGGTGATGGTGACGACAACACAATTCGTTCAAGTTCAAAATAAAATATTTGAGGTGCTGGAAATGGGGCATGCAGGGAGGGATGTGTCTCAAACAAATATGCTGAGGTTGTATAGCTTCACAGGATCCCAGTCAATATCTCTCCTTACATTAGTTACAATGAGCTCTATAGGTTGAAGAAGAATCAACCAAGCCGCCCAGCAAATGATAGGGACGAAAATTTGGCAATGATTGTAGTATGGTTTTGCAAAATAACACCATTTCTAAGAACATCAATCCAGACCATGAACATAGTGTTTATAATAAAACTACTCAAAACAAACTCAAACTAACTAAAAAGTATAAACAGATCTGCTATGTTGTCCAAGAGAAGTGTCAATCTTGGAAATGATGTAAATACATGATATATACATAATAACAATTGTTGATGGCACAAATATGTTTTCTTGGGTTAAGTATATTAAATTTTAAAAAGGATTGAAAATAGGACTGCAAGTTTGAATGAAGACAATCAAAATAATTAGAGGGGAAGGATGTGATGAACAATTTATTGAGCTTAGCTTAGACGAGTATCACAATTTCTTTCCCTGTGAGAGGTTGTGGATAAGGATCTCCCCATCTGTGGTAGTCGATGGATTTTGAATTAAAAATGCAAGGGCATACTTTTGTGGGTTTCTTATACAACAATTCGAGCGAAAAGCACAAAGAGGCTACTAGCAATTCGTGGAAGCTCATTGTTATTCATGTGCGCATGAAGAAGGCCAACTAGAATTACAGTCCAGCAAGTCTCCTTTTAGGAAAGTTCTCTCTCCCTTCACGAGAGCTTCTTTTACCCAATCAGCGATCCTTTCTCCCAATATGGGATTTCTTATCCCTTTTATTTTTGTTTCCCTCTCCGTTTGTAGTCTTCCTCCTCCATTATGGATGTACACTCTCTGGCTTTTCTTTTTTAAAAGCAAGGTGAAAAAATATGTCATGGACATAATCCAAATTGGAGGATGCTAATTTTCATAGAGTGGCCACTTTGGTTGAAGGCTTGAGAATATAAAAAATGGTACAAAGATCATTAAATTTTGGAGGAAAATCTTATAATTATTAATAGAAAGAAAAACTAGAAATTTTTGAGGGAGAACCCGATAAGAGATATTGGTGAAATATTCAGTACTAAGAATTATCACGTCCAAGTACAATCAGCACTCCTTTCTGTCTGTAAGGACATGCATGACATGAGTTTGCATGAATTTATGTGCATAGCATACATGTGTGAGCTAAGAAGCACAAAACATGCATATAAGACCATACACTAACATATGACAAATCCTAAAATAGTACATATGAAACAAAAACGGCACAACAAGAAGTATCATGTTCAATATAGAAATACAACATGGTTTCATGATAAAACTGTTTGGGCTTCATTGTGTGTGTGTGTGTGTGTGTGTGTGTGTGTGTGAGAGAGAGAGAGAGAGAGAGAACTCTAAAGGCCTAAACAATGTATTAAAAGTGTATATAGAGACTCCTAAATGATTGTCAAACTCAACCATAAGAAGCTAAACAACAATGTAAATTCATGAAACTTGCTTGGCTTTTGGGATATTTTCACATGACCTCTCTATTTTTTTTAAAAATCATCAGTCATATCCCCTAAGTTTTCTTAAACTGATACATATACACCTTGTGTCAAGTGGGTAGATTGCCTTCACTTCATGTATCATTTCCATGACCTAGATGACATTTGGTCAGTATTAAAAGAGGTTTAGGTCATAAAAGGGGTCATTGAGGATTTCATCAACATCACTTCTTACATCAACTATAGTGAGTTCGTATCGCTTATGGAGAAAAATCAATAACGCCACCAGCAAACTATTGGGGACAATTGGCAACTTTTGTAGAATTTTCTAATATGCTAAAATAGGCAAAATTCTGAAAAAGGAACATTAATCAAGAAACAATGATTGGAATTTTACCAATAAATATTTACAAAAGAAACTAAAACTAACTATACACTATAAGCAGATTTATTGAATTGCTAGATTGCATATAAGAGGAGTTAACCTCGGAAAGTTCATGTAAATACATGATATACACCTAATTACAAATATTGATGACAGAAGATGTTTCTTCAATTAAATATATTTAATCCAAACTGGTTGAAATTAGGGATGATAAAACAGAACTGTCTTGGTTGTGGAACTGAACTGCAGAAAGGAAGTAGGGGCAATTGCAAATTTTGAAGAAAATTATAACAATATATGGGAATGATGTGATGGACATAAACCAAATAGGTATCTTTCATAGGTAGCTGCCATAGGAGGGAATTTGCCCCTACGGCAGCTGATACCCCATATCTTCATAAAACATGTGTGGGTGGGTGAGTTTTGTTTCTTTCTTTCTCTTTTTCATTTTGGCGTGCGCGCGCGATGCGTGTGTGTGTGTGGTGGTGTGTGTTTGTGTGTGCGTGAGTACACGCATGTCCGTGTTTTCTTTTTTTTTTTGCTTTTTTTTTCTTTGTTTGTTCAGTGGGTGGGTGGGTTACATATAAAAGTAGACTACCACGTAGGCAATGGCAGACGCAAGATATTTTTCAGTGTGGATGTAAATGTAATAAGAATTTCAATGTGGGCGTAAATGTAATAAAAAAAGAGGGAAAACAAAAAGGGGGAAAAGGTTGCCCCCAAGACTTGAACTTGTGACCTCCAATAACATATTTTTATAAGTTACCGCTTGAGATAGAGCTCTAAAGTATCTTTATTCTAGTAAAAATAATCTAAAAATAAAATATTATATAAAAAATTATAAATTATATATCTACTCCATCTATTTTATAAAACCAATGTGGGTGTCCGCCCACACTGGTGTGTATGTGAGTCCGCCTCTGCACATAGGGCATCTACTGAATTTTACTCTTAAAAAGACAATAATATGTTTTCATATCATCCAGAGGCCTCAGCATATCAGCCTTAATGAACTGCTAGAGTCTAATAGCAAATAAACTCGGTAAGGGATTATTTTATTTCCTTCATTTCTCTTCTTCTTTGGCCAGAAGTGTTTGCACAATTTATTTCTCTTACACCACTATCCTCTACCACGATCCTTGCTAGTCTTTGCTTTGATCCGTTACACAAAAAAGATACCTCCTTTGGACCCATTTTCCTCGTTAATTATCATGTATAAGTTTTTATCAGCTCTCATTTTGAACTTGATGTTGATGTAGTTGTAGTAAGTCAGGAATGTAACTATTTCTAAAGGAGCGTTCGAAACAGAAACCAAAAACAAATTTCAGGAACTAAAAACCGCTAATTCTTGAAGAACAATATATCAAATTCTTCAGTAAAATAGGCCATTGTGGCAAGAATAATAAACCAATGAACTATTTGAGAATAGCTTGTTATCTCATAATAAACAAGCTAAAGCAGCAGCAGCAATTTAGTTTACTGTTATAAGCGTCTATTAGAAACTTCAGTAGAACCTCAAACTCATTGAGTTCATTCTTAGACAGTATAGAAAGAAATTTCTCGGTTGGGAATTCATTGCAGCAAATAACTCATAATTTTGATTTTGACAACAAATTTAAGAGAGACAAAAAAGAAATAATTTTTTGTTACCGAGAGTGATTTTGGGGGTGGGGGGTTCGAATCCAGCTGAGAGAGCCCTTTCTTCGGCATCCTGAAGGATCTGCTGCATCTTCGACAGCCGAGCTGGAACCTTGTTCTTCCCTCCTCCGGACTCGGATGCAGCGCATCGGATCGTACCCGATCCGATCTGAACCCGCACCGTCGAGGTCGAGACTGAGGTTAGGGTTGGAATCCTGAGGGAAAGCCTTGGGAGCGGGGAGATGTGGAGGAATTGGCTCCAAAGGACACTGCTTCGAGCAATCGCCATTTTCTTTTTTCTTGACTCTCAAGAAATCACAGTGAGAGAGAGAGAGAGATATGAGAGGAAGAATTTAAGAGCGGACAGAGAAGACGGGCCTTTTTTTTGCGGCTCATGTACGCGGAGTCCATCCCGACCTTGTGCTAGATTGAGAGTTCATTTTCTTTTTCTTTTCTTATTGTTTTTTTTTGGGATTTCGTCTGAGCAGTCTATGCTAACGTATTGCCGTTATCGGTAGAAAATTAACCGATTAGTCAGGAAGAAAAAATGTGAGAGGAAGGAGACAGGGGGCTGAGAGAGTAAGAAAGAGGAGGGGGCAACACTACTCTCTCTCACAGATGAAGACGGATAGATGGACGAACGGACAAAGTTTCTATATGAGTCACGAGAGAAAACCTCCCTTTGGTCGGTTTGAATACTTGTATAGCACCGTTGTCGGTGAGAAACCGACCAATCGGTGAGAAGAAGAGGGGAGAGGAAAAGGAAGGACAAAGAAGGATGGGAAAGCTGACAGAGGAAGAAGAAGGAGGGGGTCGACACTGCTCTCTCTCGCGGATGATGACGGACAGATGGACAAACGGACAAAGTTTTTATATAAGTCACGGGAGAAAACCTCCCTTCGGTCGGTTTTGAATACTTATATACCGCCGTTGTCGGTGAGAAACCGACCAATTGGTCAGAGGAGGAGGGAGAGAGGAAAAGGAAGGAGAAAGAAGGAAGGGGGAGCTGAAAGAGGAAGAAGAAGGAGGGGGTCGACACTGCTCTCTCTCTCTCTCGCTCTCCCCCCTCTCTCTCTCGCGGATGAAGATGGATGGACGGACAGACAAAGTTTCTACATAAGTCATGAGAGAAAACCTCCCTTCGGTCAGTTTTAGTTAAAACTAAATTACCGAAAATCTCAATTACATTTTTTTACATGTGCCTCATTTTTCTTAGCGGCCGTTAGATTGCAGACATGAGTCGAAGGGTTTTATTCACGAAATGCGAAAAAAGACCATTTTACTAATGTTTTAACTTTTAACCTAGATAATGAACTGCCTCATCCCAAATTAAAGGCAACTGCGATTTGGCGTATATGAAAAAAATGAGAGTGAATTTTAGAGAAAGAATGAAACACCCCTCCCTGGCGGTTACGGGGACGCTATTGCGTACATATGTTGGGATAGTATACCCCCGTGTATATGCTAAGCATAAGTACATGCAAGAGTAAGAGTGCGGAAGCATGGTGGTAATATGCATTCCAATAAAAAAGAGTACAAGTACACAATTATCACAGAGTGTGATCCAATATTACATGAATATTACATCACAAAAGGCGCAGAATTTAGATTATAGGGTATGAACAATACAAAAGATGTTTACAAGCTATCAAATAGGAATCTCGAGAACAGACCAAAATGGGGCAGGCTGGAAGAAGCTACGACTGATACGCTTGCTCCGCAAGGAAAACTTTGATCCTCCACAGAGGGGTCCACTACGTTTCACACTCGGGATCTGGACATGCAGGTCAAGAGTTGTTAGAAAGCGACCCAACGAGTACGTAAAATGAAGCAAACTGATGTGCACAGGCAATCACACTTATACATAGTCATAGTGACGTAGGCTCAATCATACAAGCACAATCCAGTAAACAAGAAAATCAAAAAATAATACAATAAGCACAGACATGGTATCATGCAAGTGATGAGTAATATACTATAATTATACAAAAATAATAATCAATATCTTATGTTATTTTAATCATTCCCTTTCAGTGTCTCATACCACTGACAGTCTATACTTGAGCTCATATTCCAGCAGAACTCATTTGAATATGATATATGAGTATCATTATCTAAATGAGGGAGTGACCAAAAAACATACGCTCCTGATATTATCATTGCTGGGTTATTAAATGCATCATGCACTGGGCCTGAGTGACTAATATGTTGAGGACGTGATGCGGGACTCCAGAGATACCCCCACGGACCCCAGAGGTACCCCACCACGTGTGTGGGTGACACTTAGCTCTAAATACTTTATGCGTATCAGGTAACAAGAATAATGTGTCTGGTCAATAATAATATTTATAACAGGAGTGTTGAGGACGCGGTGTGGGACTCCAGAGGTACCCCCACGGATCCTAGAAGTACCCCCACCACGTATGTGTGATGGCACTTAGTTCCGTGTGGCACTTAGCTCCACACACGTTCCACCGTCTCAACGTAACAGGAGTATCTATCAGTACTAGTGATACGAGAATAGTCATATCATACATTCGGGTTTACCGTGTAACGGTGATACAAGTACATAAATAACAGTTTAACAGAAAATCAGTATTGAACCAATAATTGAAATCAGATTATTACATTATTATTAAGACTCGTCCGACTCATATGCTTTGGTATGTGTCCCAGCATCCCAGTACACATACATCCACTTATGAGTAAGATGAGGTTAGTTATTGAAAACTGATGGGTTGATCAATGAATTATGTTTATAGTGGGTCTCATGTATACTAGGAATAACGGCCTTAGGAGCATCCGGTACTGAGCCAGAACCTGCCGCTAAGCAGTAAGGGTCTTATTTGTATGCCGTGAAAGGAATAGGATTGGAGCAAGGGTGCCAGTACACCCCACCAGAACACCCGGTGGCCTTCAGGTAGAGTTGAAGTTTCAGTTGCGCCACATTTGATCATTATAAACATGTACACATATTGGTTCCATCAATTTCCCTCATCCCGACGTAAGTTGTCCGATTATTACAGATTAGTGCCCATGATGATCGATTTACGGGGATTAACATGAATATTATAATAGGAGGAACATACTTGATACAGAAGTACATGATCTTTGGGTGTATATCATGATAATAGTGTTAAGTCCCCGTAAAGATGATAATTATGAGTCAGGTGATTAATAAATCAGGTGATTACAAGTCAAGTGCCATGGTACCGGGGAAAGTATACAATACAAGCAAAATACATGATCATGACAAATCAATACAAAACCATTCCAAATTCTTCACAACCATAATAATAATAATAATAATTATTATACTATTAAATATCCAAGCACATCCACGAATCCATTAATATTGCACCCTTCACCTTCCTCTCTTTGATCTTACTGATGAAGCCCTCCCTCGTGCACTGAAAGGATCATTATCATAAAAAATAATTCCAGGAAAAGAGCAGGCGCAAACAAAGAAAAGATAGCTAGTGAAGTTGAAATGAAGATAGGCCGTGTCAGCATAACGCTAGGCACATGGCGGAACTAGGCTCTTGGCGAAGCTAGACGGACAGATGGACAGACGGACAAAGTTTCTATATGAGTCACGGGAGAAACCTCCCTTTGATCGGTTTTGAATACTTATATACGGCCGCTGTCAGTGAGAAACTGACCAATCGGTCAAAGAAGGGGGGAGAGGAAAAGGAAAGAGAAAGAAGGATGAGGGAGCTGAGAGAGAAAGAAGGAAGGGGTCGACACTGCTCTCTCTTATGGATAAAGACGAACAAAGTTTCTATATAAGTCACAAGAGAAAACATCCCTTCAGTCAGTTTTGATTAAAACTAAATTACTGAAAATCTCAATTACAAATTGTTTCATATGCCTCATTTTTCTTAGCGGTTGCTAATTGCAGACACGAGTCAAGAGGGTTTTATTCACGGAATCGAAAAAAGACTATTTTACCCATGTTTTAACTTTTAACCTAGACAATGAGCCGCCTCATCCCAAATTAACGGCAACTGCGATTCGGCGTAAACGAAAAAATAAAGTGAATTTTAGAGAAAGAATGTAACGCCCCACCCTGACGATTACGGGGACGCTACTGCGATGTATATATGCTAGGCTAGTATACCCCCGCGTATATATGCTAAGTATCAGTACATGCAAAAGTCAGAGTGCGAAAGCACAGTGATAATATACATTCTAATAAAAAGAGTATAAGTACACAATTATCACTGAGTGTGCTCCAATATTACATGAATATTACATCACAAAAGGCGCAGTATAGATTACAAGGTATGAACAATACAAAAGATACTCACGAGCTATCAAATAGGGGATCTTGAGAACAGGCAAAAATGGGGCAGGCTGGAAGAAGTTACGGCTAATACGCTTGCTCCGCAAGAAAAAGTCTGATCCTCCACAGAAGGGTCCACTACGTTCCACACTCGGGATCTGGACATGCAGGTCAAGGGTTGTTGAAAGTGAATGAGTACGTAAAATGAGGCAAAGTGGTGTGCACAGGCAATCACACGTATACAGAGTCATAGTGACGTGGGCTCAGTCATACAAGCACAATCCAGTAAATAAGAAAATTAGAAAACAATACAATAAGCACAAACATGGTATCATGCAAGTGATGAGTAATATACTATAATTATACAATAATAATCAATATCTTCTGTTATTTTAATCATTTCCTTTCAGTGTTGCATACCACTGGCAGTCTATACTTGAGCTCGTATTCCAGCATAACTCATTCGAATATGATATACGAGTACCATCAACCAAATGAGGGAGTGACCAAATAACATATGCTCCTGCTATTATCATTGCTAGGTTATTAAATGCATCGTGCACTGGGCCTGAGTGACTAATATGCTGAGGACGAGATGTGACTTCTGACGTACCCCCACGGACCCCAGAGATACCTCCACCATGTGTGTGGCATGACACTTAGCTCCACATACCTTATGCGTATCGGTAACAGGAACAATAAGTCTAGTCAATAATAATATTTATAACATTAGTGCTGAGGACGCGGTGTGGGACTCCAAAGGTAACCCCACGGATCCCAGAGGTACCTCCACTATGTGTGCGAGGTGGCACTTAGCTCCGTGTGGCACTTAGCTCCACATTCCATTCATTGTCTCCAGGTAACAAGAATATTATATCAGTACTAGTGATACAGGAACAGTCATGTCATACATTCGGGTATACCCGTGTAACGGCGATATAAGTGCATAAATAACAGTATAACATAAAATCAGTATTGACCCAATAATTGAAATCAGATTATTATATTATTATTAAGACTCGTCCGACTCATATGTTTTGGTATGTGTACCAGCATCCCAGTACACATACATCTATTTATGAGTAAGATGAGATTGGTTATTAGAAATTGATGAGTTGATCAATGAACCATGTTTATAGTGGGGCTCGTGCATACCCGAGACAACGACCTCAGGAGCATTCGGTATTGAGCCAGAACCTGCCACTAAGCAGTAAGGATCTTATTTGTATGCCTTTAAAGGAATGGGATTGGAGCAGGGGTGTCAGTACACCCCAACGGAACACCCGATGGCCTTCAGGTAGAAACGAAGTTTCAGTTGCACCATATTTGATTATTATAAACACGTACACATATTGATTCCATCAATTTCCTCCATCCCGATGTAAATTGTTCGATTATTACAGATTAACGCCCATGATGATTGATTTACGGGGATTAACATTAATATTATAATAGGAGGAACATACTTGATACAGAACTACATGATCTTTAGGTATATATCATGATAATAGTGTTAAGTCCCCATAAAGGTGATAATCATGAGTCAGGTGATTACATGTCAAGTGTTATGGTACCAGGGAAAGTATGCAATACAAGCAAAATACATGATCATGACAAATCAATACAAAATCGTTCCAAACTCTTCACAATCATAATAATAATAATAATTAAACTATTAAATATCCAAGCAGGGCTTGTGAAGTTGAAGAGAAGATAGGCTGTGTCAGCATAACGCTAGGCACACAACGGAACTAGACTCAAGGCGAAGCTAGCGTGCAGCACTAACAGCTAACGCGCTCTGTGAGGCTAACGCTTGGCGAAGCTAGCATATAAACGCTTACTAACGCACATGGCGAAGCCACGCTCGTGGCGAAGCTAGACACATGCGGCAAAGTAAGCGTATAGATAATTTGCTAACACATGCTGCGAAGCTACGCTGGCATAGAAGCTAGACGCACGTGACAAAGCAAGCATACGAACGCTCTGCTAAAGCACGCGGCGAAGCTACGCTCATAACAGAGCTAGCGGTAAAGCACTGAGCGCTAAGCTCGCCTACCCAACGGAGGTAAAGAAACTAGAGGTTAAGCCCCAAGGAAAAAGAGAGTCTGAATAATAAAACCCGACAGTTAAAAATCATGAGAAAATCTCAAAGCAAAGTATTCACAAAAAGCAAGTAAAAGTACTCGCCTAGGGTTACCCGAAGGTAAGACGGGAATGACGTGAAACTCTGATGGAGTTAACATGCGAAGCCCGAGGAGGAGAGAAAAAAACATAGAGTGAGAGAGAGAAAGAGAGAGAAAGAGATAGAGAGAGAATTAAAGAGACTGAAAGAATGAGAGTAAGAGAGAACAAGAGAGATAGATAGAAGTGAATGTAAGAGAATGAGTAAGAGAGGACCAGAGAGTGAAAGAGGGAGAGTGAGAGAGCAGGAAAGAGAAATAGAGAGAGAATCGGAGAGAAAGAGAGACAGAATGGGAGAGAGGGAGAGAGACGAGAAAGAGCAAGGAGAATAGAGAGAGATAGAGGGACAAAGATAAATAGAGAGATAGCGAAAGAGAGAGGGAAAGAGAAAGACAAGGAGAGATAGAGAGAAATAGATAGAGACATTAGAGAGAGAATGAGAACGGGAGAGTGTAGGAGAGATAGAGTGAAAGAGAGAGGGACAAAGAAAGAAAAAGAGCGTGAGAGGGTGAGTGAGACAACCAGAGAGAAGAGAACAGAATGAGAGAGGGAGAGAGAGATGAGGGAGAGGAAGGAGAACATAGAGAGAGAAGACAAAGAAAGGCAGAGAGGAAAGGGGAGAGAGAGAAAGAAAGAGATAGAGAATGAGAAAGAGTGAAAGAGGGAGAGCGGGGGTTGCACGTAGTTGAGGGGGAGGTCGGACACGGCTGTCAGCGACTAGGGGACCAGAGGGAGCGGGAGAGAAAGAAGAGAGAAAAGAGAGAAGATGAGGAGGAGGAGGGGAAGGTTGTGAGATGGCTAGGGGGCTAGGCCTGTAGGGTAGCGCGCTGGGGAGGAAGAAGGGGAGATGGTGGAGGTGATGCTGGAGGTAATGTCGGTGGTGGTGGAGAGGTGGTGTTAGTGGGGTGTGGATGGCCGGTTTAGGAGAAAGAGGGAGAAGGAGAGAGAAAGAGAGGGAGTGAGGGGGAAATGGGAGTGAGGGAGAGAGAGAATTATATAAGAGAGAGAGAAAAAGAGAAAAAAGTAGAAGAGAGGAGAAGGTTAGAGAAGAAAGGAGAAGGAAAAAAGAGAAGACAAAGGAAAAGAAAAGAAAGAAAAAATGGAAAAAGAGAAGAAATGCAAAACGAAAAGAAAAGTAGGAAAAGAAAAAAAGAAAAGGAAAGAAAAAAAAAAGAAAAGAAAAAAGGAAAAGGAAAAATTCGGTCGAGTTCTAATTGGAATCAGGGGGGCTCAAGTCCAGGGCTGGGCTCCGGTCCACAGGATATAGGCCAAATACCAATTAATAAATGGATAAAAATTAAAGTAATACGGGCAAAAAATTGGGACACACAATTACGTATTCCAGGAACGGGGTATTATAAAGAAATGTCAAATTAGAATGATTTAGATCATCTACATCAAACTATAGAATAGAAAAGAACAAATCACCATGCCGAGAAAGAAAGTTATAGTCAAAAAGGTAAATTTCTGCAAGTCCCTAAATTTACGAATTGTCGATATTTTTAGAGTTTTTTCTTCTGATTTGCATTTCCACAATATTTTTACCCAATCTATACACTTTTAATTACATTTTTTTATCACGATCACAGTCATCACGAACGCACAACATAGAGACCGCGATCATGCTAAGCCACAATTTTAAGTAAAGGATTAATTAAAGCAAAAGATTTAAGAAACTGTGACCTTGATCACATTACAAAACTTAGACTGCAACCTTAGTTGCAGTCATAATTAATGACTACAATCTTAGTCGCAGTTTTATTATGTAATCGTTATTCTATTAAAATCAGAGATCAATTGACTGCGACAATAGTCACAACCATATTGAATGCTGTAAATTACCATTTTTGCTAAACTGTGACTATGATCGCAGTGTACACATAATGTTAAAGAATTAACTCTCTATAAGGCTTGCGACAGTGGTCACAGTTCTATTAAAACCCTAAATAATATGACTGATATCATAGTCACAGTCATATTGAATGCTATGAACTATCATTTTTAGATGAACTATGATTATGGAGCAGTGCGAACACAATGTAAAAAATTAGCTCTCTATAAAAACTGCTATCAAGTTGCAATTTATTATAATCAGATATCAATATGACTAAGATCATAGTCGCAGTCATATTGAATGTTATGGACTAATATTTTTAGATGAACTGCGATCATAGTCGCAGTGCGAGCACAATGTTAAAAACTAGTTGTCTTTATGAGGACTACGACTTGGATAACATTCATGAGAAAAATATTCTACAGATTTCATTAGTCACCAGTAACATTTACAAATAAACTAGCTTAAACCAAAACTCACACATATTTCAATTGTTTTATGTTTCTTACATAAATACATTTCAATAGATCAACGTGTGAAAAACTCCATTTATTGTGTAAAAATCTACTTCAATCCATCCACTATGAAATCAAAAACAAACAAAATGAATAAAAAATAATCAGCTGCTACAATTAATTAATCAAAATCAATATGATGTATGAAAACAACACCCAGTAAAAAGAAAAATATTAACCTAATACTTAAAAATCACCATGTCGAAGGATACACGATGGCGATGAGAGAAATTCGATGAAGTATGTGATGATTGATGAAGATGATCTGAAAAAAGAAATTAATCAGTACAAAATAGAATTTATTTGGCCAGATATGAAGGAAGAACAAAATTAGAAATAGGAAAATAGGTGTAAGTTACAGAGGATATTAATTTGAAGTAGACTACATGGCTGATATGGATTGAGGCTGAGGCAAAAAAAAATTTGTAATTGAGGTTTGTCCTAAATAAATTGAAAAGGGAGGAGTTCCAATCCAATTTTCTGTTATTTTTTTGTTCTCTAGCTTTTAGGGCCAGTTTGGTTCGTTGCAAGTGGGAGGAAAAGGTGCAAGTGGAAATGAGGATGGAAAAAGGTAAAGGTGTAAATTTCATAAACAACTCTACTATCATGATTTAACATAAATCTCCAAATACTTTTTCTTATTTTTGGAGAAAATCCCACACGCTTACATTATAACAACGGCGTAGTCAAAAATTTGAACTTAGGGACACTTTCTTACACTAATCCAAATGTTCTACCGGATATTCCTAAGGAAATAAACAATGCAACTGTGAACACAAGATTTTTTTTTTTAAATTATGAGTGTAATACAATAATACACTAGACTTGTAGTGTGAAAAATATCAAAAGTCTAAAATTTAAATTGTAAGCCTTAAAACATGTTTTCTCAAATGTCTGTGAACATTGAATTGGTAAATTAAATATGGTATTATTCATTTATTGGCATGTATGCCCATCTAATTTTAGAGAGTCTACGGGTATATCTCTATAGCCACAATTTTGTTGAATATGACAAAAATACCCACTGCATATATAACCTTAACAACTAAAAAAAACTCAAATGACGCCGGTTTTTACACTGACGTCAAAATGAAATGACAGGCGACATCTATTCTAGTGACGTTGTAAGGTGGGAGGAAAACACGTCAGCAGCTCTCTATTCCAACCCGAACCCGACCTGCTCTCGTCTCCCCTCGACCACCGCGTCGGCGAGGGCTAGATCTGACGGGCCAAGAAAGCCCTCGCCATCCTCATGATCGACGAGAAGGATTCCGCCAGTGGCGACGGCAGATCCATCCTCTCCTCCCACTGCAACCACTCCGTGGAGTATCTTGCTGGGCTCCAAGAGATGATGCTGAGTGACAACAATGTCTCGGGCTCAATTCCACCGGCTCTCGTGAACCTTTCATCTCTCTTGTAGCTCCAACTCGGTACCAATCTGTAACGGCCCCAGGTTTAATTACCTCAAAATTCCATGATCATCATCCTTATTGCTTGTTAATCAGAATATACTAAAGAAATTTCGGCAACATCTCCTCTGAAATATAGACTCCATCTCAATACAATAATTAGATTTCGGCTAACATCAGCCTACTTATATATCTCATTTTCGTCATATAGTTCATCTCAAGGTTCATCAAATAAACATATACAGAAGAGTGCTTTCGTGATACACTATTCTAACTCATAGTGATTAATAACATCAGAGTTTACAAAAGGATTTACATTCTACAATAAGTACATACCTTATCTCAGGAGAACATCCTTGCAGCTCTAAGTTGAACCTTCGCCTTGTCATGACCTGAAAATATCAATCTGTGGTGGGGTGAGCTCAGCAGCTCAGTGAGTGAAGTCATTCAAAATAGAGTTTGTATGATACTACCATTGTACTTCAAGTATTATGCAGTTGAGAGATATAAAAAAAATCAGTTTCAATACTTTCCACTTGTGGTTGATACTGCAGCTTATGAATCATAGACTCTTTCTATTATCTGATACTGTCTCTATGTATTTTTTGTGTACACGTGACCAATATTTTATTAACATACCATCTCAATGATTTTGTAATACTTGACCTACTCGTTAGTCTCTTATAATCACCTTTCCGGTTTCCAGTTTGAAACATGTTCGTATTTCATATATATAGTCATGGTCACAACACCACTCTTAGAGAGTCTAATCTTACTCACTAGATTAGTTACAGTTCAATATTGCACCTACCCCAATATACATATGACATCACACACTACTCATGATAGTATCCAATTATAATTGTGTTCATACATGAAGAAATAGGAGATACTCACATTTATATACTGGACGTCACAACAATCTATTTACTCGATGTCATAAACTACTATATGCATACACTAGGTGCCATACATATTAACATCCTTAATTTGGATATCATAAACAATCACATTCATATACCGGATATCATAAACAATCATATACATGTACTAGGTGTCATACCTATTAACATCCATAATTCGGATATCATAAACAATCATATCCATATACTAGGTGTCATACCTATTAACATCTATAATTCGGATATCATAAACAATCATATCCATATACTAGGTGTCATACCTATTAACATCTATAATTCGGATATCATAAACAATCATATCCATATACTACCTGTCATACCTATTAACATCATAATTCGGATATCATAAACAATCATATTCATATAGCGGATAGCATCAACATAAAATATAATCTGCCCTTCGATCACCTCCGGTCCAACCCGGTCCCTTCCTCCAATACGTTTACCACGTATTATTCTCCCCTTCGTCACCTCCGGTTCAACCCGGTCCCTTCCTCCGATACGTTTACTACGTATTATTCTCCCCTTCGTCACCTCTGGTTCAACCCGGTCCCTTCCTCCGATACGTTTACCACGTATCATAACATGCAAATATCATATCCTTCATGTAATAACCACATGCAAGGATCCATGAGACAATAATAACATAAAGGATTCACAATATTCCTACTTTACATGATGCCAATATTAAGAAAGACATTTACATGTATAAGTAACCACTTATTAAACTAACAACATACAAGCCTTTTCAAGATGACCAACATGTTATATCATTCCAATATATGTGTATCCAAATATATGCATGAAGTCAAGTATGATGTTCATTCATAAAACTATTCCTTTTAAAGAGGCATGTGTTAGACTACTATGCATACACAATAACGTGTCGATCATGTACTCATGCAAGCGTTCAACTTAATGATCCCTAATATCTTACCAGTCAAGTTCTGACTCGTAGTACCAGTATTCGCTTTTTCCTAATCATAATACTTATTCACCATTTATCATTTAATTAACAGTCGGGATTAGTCATCATTTTCCTCTTTTATCCTCAGGCAAATTGCCTATTGATTACAACTTGATTTAATTCAGAATCTTCGCATTACTTCTGATACAAGTGATAGTTACACGACAATTTTAATATTAATGAATTATTACACTTTTAATATCATAATTATCCTTTATTTCAAGTAAGGACTGGTTTTAATACTTTTATTTGGTACTGCCCAAATTTATCCCAGGTTCCACCAATACTGGTGTTAACGCTACTGACTTCTATACGGCATGTTTGTTGTTGCTTACTTCTATCTTCTAGTTCCAAACCACACAGTCATTTACTAGCCAAATCATCATCTGCGTTCGCATATGAATCAAACACACACACACACACACACACACACACACACACACATATATATATATACATGCGTACACATATACATATTACTTACCAATATCGGATTACTAATCTCATTGACACGACGCTCAATCTTTCGTCTGTATTACTAACTTTCAATTTTAAGGTAATTATCTAACTCTTACCGGTTAGATATAATCGGTGTCACTATAAAGATGTGACTTCCAAGCTTAATAGGGGATTCCGATATTCTGCTAAATCAATTACAAGAATACTTGAAAGTCTCCCGTGTATCGAGTAGGCATACCAAAATACTAGTTCAATACTATCGGTATTTGTTTTGTTGATATCGAATTATCCATCATAATCGATATACTTAATATTAAGTTGTCAGATTTATTCAATACTGACTCTAACAGGTTTTTTATAGTTTAATTACTCATTTGATACTTATACACCATCATCGGTCACCCATTATCTGATAATCATCAGACTTGATCTTATTCGGTAGTTTTTATTAATAATCATTAATCGCTAAAAGTACAATATCCACTTATGTGTTCTGGTTCAAAGGTTTTATTCTTCCACCTCTCATTGGGTTCGATAAATCTTAGTTATTTATCTATCAAATTACTTTCAGTTGCTACCGATTAACAACTTAATTGATATATAATCATGTAGGTCACCAGCTGACCCTTGCTGCCTCAAGTGTGCTAGTTGATACACAAAATCACGTTATGAGCGTATATATCATGAAACACAACAAATACGAAAACAGTATTCGCAAGATTAATACTCAACATACTACATAATATTTGACTATCCCGTAAACTTAGCTTAACAATAAACTTTTGATATTCAATTTACTTATCGAGCATGTCCGGTAGAGTTAGGAATTCAGTTGCTCTAATTCGGTTCATTATCAATTACTTGATCAGTTCCATCATCATCGGTTCACGTTCACAGTTGTTAATTTACCGAAATATCCCGATCCCATCCGAGTTATCAATTTTAACAAAACCTTCAATACTTTAACCAGTACGCTATTTCTATCGTACTGCATCAATTACACATGTCCCATTTAGCAGAGTTTTCTATATCACGGTCACATCGAGTTACTCAAAGATAATTTCTAATTTCATTTGTTTAGTTCAATTCTAGTATCAACTTCGGATTCTGCTTATATCAGTATCAACATAACCAATTCTATAATTATTCGATAATGGTTGATGGGTCTCAAGTGATCTTTTATCTTAACTGATTTCTAATTATCTCTTATTAATAAATAAACATTCATGATCTATAATCGATTCCCGGTTGCCACTGTTTAGTCCACTCACGAGTATGTATGCGGTCTTAACCAAGTGCCATCCGATTATTATTATCCTTAACTATTACTTTCATAACAGATTGGACATCACTTGCTTATAATATCGATCTTCATTTAACTATCATCATTATTATGTAATAGTCAATACACATGCAATCACAGTGTGTAATGGAATCGGAGGTAAACTTTACCCACTTAATGACTTTCAGGTTGAGTGACATCAATATTCATCACAGACGGGTAGATGGTATTAACCAAAATTTATACTTTACCATTTCTATCAGACCCAACACTTAATTGTTCGATTCTCAATCCTAATAAATACTCGCAACATATACATGATGCTCAGAATTCCACAAACACATAACTTATGTGGCATACGCCTATGCGCAACCATTTTAATACACTTACAAACTCTTAATGGTCATGTTATACGAATTTTAAATAACAATTCTCAATTTGGTATCATACCCGTATTAGGTTCTCACACTCATATACATAACATATCCGTGAGTCATTATCCGGATACTCTACTTGGATTTTGGTTCCACAACACCAATTTACTTTTACAATAACTGTCACAATCATCTTTTTAATGATGTAATCTCTTAGTTTCAATGAATCCATATTATTAATAATTTCCCAACAACAATTATTTCTAAATTGGGGAAAATAAGATTTAAGTTAGGACTTCCACTCACCGGGTATACCGATAATTTTGCACCCAATACCATATACTGATAAACTAGATGTGTAGCTCTCGTTTCCACGATCACAATGGCTCAAGAATCGTCCAAATCCGACTTCGGATGGCCAAGATATCGTTCGGAAACCAAAACCAATATAAAAGGTTAGATACGTAATAACTGAAAATATTTAGGGGGCTGTTTGTAATTTTTCAGGGTCCCCAAAGTAATTTGTAATTCCACAAGGGCTAAAATGAAATTTTACCTTTTTAAATGGAAACGGGTTGGATTCTTAACGGGTTGGGTTTTAAAACCAAACCCGAATTGGTTTTCAAACCCAATAACAGCAGCAGCAGCAGCATGCGCTGCTGCTGCTCGAGCGCGCGCGGGGCGGCCTTGCGGCCTCTGCCGCCGGCCTGGCCGGCCCGTTCGGCGCCGCCGCAGCCGGCGCGGCGCCGCCGCCGGAGCTCGGGAAGAGAGATAGAAGATGAGGGAGAGAGAAAGAGAGAAAGGGTGGGGGCATGTTGCTCCCCCCACCACGCCGCCCGGCCGCCGCGCCTGCCCCGCGCCGCCGGCGCCTGGCCGGCCTCCGGCGTGCCGCCGGTCAACACCCCAGAGAGGGTGAGAGAGAGAGAGTGAGAGTGAACGGGAGTGAGAGAGAGTGAATGTGGAGAGATTTTATCTCTCTCACCCCACCTACTCTCACCTACTCCCACCTACTCTTCATACATCCCATACCACCCATACTCCATCAATCATAACTATTTTATATTTTATTTTCATTTTTCTTTCTTTCTTCATTTCCCCAACTTGTTTAATATAATCATAAATAGGTATGAATACCAATACCCGGTATTAATAGGAGTATTCATGCAGATCCATTCCGGGATTTTCTATAATGAATTACTGAAATTCATTTAACACAGAATTCACAATTTGATAGTCATAAGAATTCTAGAAAAATATTATTAATCCAATAATATTACTTTAACCCCGAGTTTAATAATCCGGGTGTTACATAATCAGTTATTGGGCCTGATTTCGCTCGAGCTCAGCGGGTTGTTGAACATAGCTATTTTCTTTGCTTAGCATAATCATCTTGAGGGGAGCATTCTGCTGTTCCTAGCCTCGCTATCGAATCTTTAGGCGCTCGATCTCTCTCATAATTACCCCACTTGTTTGATCACTGCTGGACTTTTCTTGCTTTGGAATCTGACCAAGCTCCTACTGTTGTTTAATGATATCTCAGTTCTTTGCCTCCTGAGATCGGCCAATGCAAGTCACTGGTGAGGCTATGACTCAGCAATAATAGGGCGGGAAAATCCCGACGAAGATTGGCAGGCTAGTTGGCCTCTACTCGGCCGCTTGCCTTGCTCTGCTCAGAGCTGGTAGAGCTCACCGCCTTGCGCCGCAGCGTCCCATGCTTCCTCCCTCGCTCTTTTGCCAAGCCACGCAAGTAACCACCATCTCTCCCTCTACGTACCACCGGAAACCCATCATCATCAGCACTGAACCCAATTTGAGAGGTCGGTTCAATTTTAGAACTTAAGGAGCAGGAGAAGATTTAAGGCGCAGGGTTTGAATGTTTTTGGGGAAATGATGTCGGTGCTTTTTAAAACTAACGTCTTAAGTATTTTTAATTTGATTTTTTTTTCATTTTTGGGGAAACGATGTCGGTTCATTTTTAGAACCGACGTCTTAAGTATTTTTATTTTTTTTTTGTTTGAGTTTCCACATCTGTTCTTTTGGAGAACTGATTATTTACTAAAATTGCATATTTATTGTCACATTTTTATATTTTAATTATAATAAAACTCTGTTATTTAACCTATATATTGTCTAATGCTATGCAAGTTATAATTAATGAAAATTGAGAAGAAAAGCCCAAAAATATCCCAAATAATTCAGATTTTTAGAGATCTATTTTCTAGCTCAAAAAGTCAATGAGGATATCTTGAAATTTGAAGATCCCGGGAAAATTCTATCAAGATAACATGGGATAACAAAAATATAGAAGATCGTAGCTAAAGCCGCTGCTCCAACGGAGCACAGATTGCCATGGATTCGCGGTAAAAGCTGATGAACCACGACAATCTTGGGGCAGTTGATTGAGCGTTTTCATCCACATCTTGGCAGGCGTGGTTTCTCTTATAAATATAACACCAAAGGCAGAAGACAGAAGTAGAGAGCTTAGGCTAGGACTTTACTTCTAGTTTAGTTTAAAATTTTCTTTTCTTTCTTTTCTTTTTAATGTAAGTTTTCTGTTTTCTTTATAGCTCAGGTTAGAGAGAGATTCATGAGAAAAGGAGAGAGAAAATTGTACTGAGAGTGACACTGATGTAATCTTCCTCCTTTATTTCATTGTTTCTCAATTTAATCAAATCTTATTTTAATGTTATTCTTCTTTTAGTTTCTCTTCATAGCTGAACTTTCCTATTAACGCTCTAGTCTACTTCTTCTTTTTGATTTCTATCCATATGAATCTAATAGTATCGATTAGGCCTTACTCTTGCAAGAGCTATTGATAATCCATAATGATGGATTTACCTCTTATTATGTATTATTTCATACTTAGTCTTTAGGATTTTTGATGATGTAATTGGTTTTGATCTGAATCTCCTCTTATGAGTTATGCTGTGAAAGCCTTCCAGTCAAGCTCAGTTGGTGCCAAAAGATTCAAGGTAAGGCAATCATCCAAAAAGGTAAGTACATTAGTGGGAGAAATTAGTAGGAAGTAGCCATAAATTCTTTTATTTAATTTTTTTTAAAACCATTTTTTTCTAAATCACTATCACTTCACATTTTCTTTCACATCTCTCTGACCATCTTCTATTTTTCTTTGTTTCTTCTTCTACTGATTTAGTGTTTCTTTTCTTTTTTCTCAAAACAAAGAGGACTTTTTAACCGGTTTAGTAAAATGATACCGAAAAGTTTTCATCGCATCCCTCCTTGTGGATCATAACCCTTTAGCTGCTTTGCTACAACGGTATAATTGAGGAAGCTAGAGCACCATTCATAATCTCTCATTTCATAACTCTTTTTTCTGTGTCCTAGTTTCACCTCAATCAAGAACCAATGTAATTTTTTCAACATATTAAAAACTGTCATCACCTCTATTTTTGAGTTTCTACATTGGTTCTTTGATGAACCATTGTCGTAAATTTTTCAACAAATTACCAAAATGCCACTGCCTCTATTTCATGTCATTATGCTACTGAAACCGGCATCAAATGTGTGACGTGAAAACCCAATTTTGTATTAGTGCTTACATGCAAATTTTATTTTTTTTCAATATTTAAAATAAAGAAAAAATAAAAATGAATGTATACAATTTTCTTGAGGAGAATTTGAGCAAATAAGAAGAAAATGACAAGAAAAACCTATTGAAAAGATTATTATTTAGAAACATAAATTCATTGCTATATCAAAATAATAATATTTAAATAAATAATATATTAAAGATGAATGTGATAGCTGATATACAAGTTGGCAAGTTCTAATAAAAATGATACATTGCCATTTATCTTTTATTTTTTGTATTTTCTATTATTTCTTTACAATATGCATATATATTATTTGCAACTTAAACTTTTTACAAGGTTTATAGGAAAAAATGATATTTTGAGGGTATTATGCAAAATTTGAGTTTGCAAGTGTGTATACCAAGAAACTTTTGTCATCTTTAGAAAACTTGTAATTGTGGGGGTATAGCTGCAAATTCTTTGAATTTAAAGGGTATACGTGCAAATCAAGTTTTTTTTTTATGGGGAAAATGAACAAAAAGAAAGAAACAACCATGTTTCTTTTCCAGTTATTATTTCTTCTTTTATTTCCAATTTTTATTTTCTTTTCCTTCATTTCCTTTCCATAGCATATCCTTCTGAATTAATAGAAGGTTATTGGAGAACTAATAAAAAGTATGTTGGAGAATAAATCTTTTTGAATTAATAAAAAGTTGTTTTGGAGAATAAAAGGTTTTAGTTGGAGACTAATAAAAAAGTTATGTTGGAGAAATAGGTAAAATGTTAAAAGAAAAAATAGAAAATAAAATAAAAATAAAAATATTAACTGGGAGACAAAGATTAACCGGGGTATCTAAATATGCAAAAAGCCAATAACCACCATTTGAGCTATTACTTGATTATGTGTTATTAGTTAGGATAAACCTTTTCTTTGGCATGATTAGAAGGGGTTCCCATTTTTTAGTGGGATCATGGGATCATCTGACCTCCCTCGCCCACTACTGCATCATAACCCTTAGTAGGGAAAAGAACCCACATCGCAACAAGGGCAAGAAACTTCTATAAGGAAGAATAAACCGTTGTACGCTCATGAATCGTAACAATGAGCTCCACAAAACAGCTAGCACTCGTGAAATTGAACTGTTGCGTAAGGCGCCATCTTAATGCACCCTACAAATTAAACTTGAAAAGTCTCCTCACCCACTGCAAATAGAGAGATTTAAATCCATGACATTCTACAAGAGAAGGAAATGTAATGTCACTTGAGCAATGTTCAGTTTGCTCTTGATGTACTATCGAAGTCCAAAAAAAAAAAAAAAAACTTCAAGGTTCAGACAAATAGATGAAACTTGCACAAAACATTAATTGTGTTATCACAGGGTCCCCCACTATATTTGTCTCTTCGGTAGATAATACTAGTAAATTTTAACTCAGTAAGCATAGTATTTTTCTTAGCAAAAAAAACACATTATATTTGTCTTTTGAGTAAACATGTGGATGAGTTCCAACTGAATATGTTGAGAAATTTTTTTGACAGAAAATTATTGTCATACTATCTTAGATACTAGGAGACTCATTTGACAAAATCATAGATGGTGAGAATATTTTTTATCATGTCTAATAGAACAAGAGGGTTACTATTAAATTCAATAAAACATGAGAATTTGTATCAAAATCTTCGTAACATGTATTTATTCTCTATGGAACATGTAAAAGCTACCATCATGCAAAATCTCTATATTTTCTTTCAAGTATTTTCTACCTTCCTCTTTCTATTTCATTCTTTTTATACTATAAAAGTGCACATTCAGGGACACGTGAAGTCTTTTAAATTAGAATTATTCCTAATTTATAAATAGAAAGTTTTGCTACAACCACCTACTTTGCTTCATAATTAGGCAAAAAAAATCTTTTTCATAATTTTGCTCGCTAATGCCTCATTCAAGTCAGTACAAATTGATTCCTCCCAATCACTTTTTTATATATTTTTATTTTCTCTTGTACCCTTCCCCATCCCACCTGACGTTGCTCTTCCCTCAACCTTGACCCCGACGCAGAGTAATTCGCGGTCGACCTGTGTGGTCAGGTTTCCATGGGGGTTGGAAGGGAGTGGAGAGCTCCCTCCCATGGGCCTCTGGGGTTGGAGCCCCCAGACTAACTGTTTTTTCGATTGACCTTTTGCAGATTTCCTTTGTTCGTACTCGCGATGAGATCTGTTTGTGTTTTGTAATCGATGTGGTATTTAGATCTAAAAAATATTGAGAATCATTCGATGTCAGTGAATGAGGAGGTCTGATGATGGCGATGCTGACATGAGGACAGTGACTCATGATCGTAGTTTTCGGTGAAGACTGTGAATCTTTATTAGATGTATGCGAATGTGGTCGCAATTTTTTTATTAATTGAGAACTAGGGCATTTTGAGAGGACTACGATTATTGTCGCAGTTTCAATATAGGTTG
>JAVJIF010019404.1:0-62453 GCA_038442645.1 Agave tequilana | reverse complement strand
CCTCAAGCTACAAGAGTTCGCACCCGAACCCTAAACAACCACGAGCACACTTGCCCGTCTCCTCAAAGTACAAGATGAAATCTTGGTGATCTAAACACTTGATCACCTACAAAACTCTCACTACAACACCTATAGGATGAATAGCTCAATGGATGCTCATGTAGTGTGAGAAATCAAGGAAAGAACTTTGGATGGAAACTCAAGAAATCACAATAAACACTCTCTTGATAAAATCCCTTTTGATAGGAAATATTGCACTCTATTTTGTGGAGAAAACTCTGCTAAAAGAATGAAATAACTGGACAAAGCTCTCCTAAAATCTTGGCTCAAAACAATGACAAACCCCCTTTTTAGAGGTCAGAAATCTGACCGTTGGGGTCTGTCAGAGCTGCCGGTCGACCGGCCGGTCGACCGGTAACGGTCAAAAATCTGACCGTTACAGCCTCCGTCGACTGGCCCGGTCGACCGGGAAGAACAGAGAGCACTGCTCTCAGTTTCGGTCGACCGGCCGGTCGACCGCACAAAACGTGCACAGTTTGTGCACGTCGGTCGACGGCCGGTCGACCGACCTCTGTGCAATGGGTTAACTTGGAGCACAGTTTTGAGGTCTAAAACGTTCGAATTTGGGAATAAGTATATAGGATGAATTTGTAGATATTGAAGTTTTCTTTCTAATGCAACTTAATCAAATCAATATCAATTCGGATTTGAAAGTTATCAATAAAATACTAAAAGGTATCAAATCAGAAACTGTAAACTGTTTTTCAGACTTCAACCCAATATTGACATTCTTAACATTTAAATCAGAAAACGATTATTGAATATTAAATGTAGCTCTGAAAGTCATCTTTAAAATGCAATTTAAATCATTTATTGAATAAGAGAATCAAAAGTTATGACTAAAAGACTAAAAGAGTGTCGAGAGTTCTAAAATGGTTTTTGTTTAAAACACATGTATATTTGAAACACCAAAAACCAAAACGTATTTTTCTAGAACTAAAAATCTTTTATGAAACACATATAAATCAAGAGTGTGTGTGTGATATGAACTTGAGCAATCCACCAACTATTCTATCCTTTACATTTTAACTAAAACAAAACAAAATCTTATACCTAGACACAAGTCTTCAACTTCTTGAAGTCTTCCCTTGAAGGCTTCTCATCTTCTTGACTTGGTCCAAAAGTATCCACCGAGCTCATCTCTAGATGTGTACTTGTTGCATAGGCTCGTGAATCAACCGGTGCTAGCTTCCAACTTGTCTTTAAATCCTTTGTTGAAGCTCCACACCTACTAAGATCTTGATAAGGAATCTGTCACTAATTAAACACAAGATTATTAGTAAATATAACTTCATGAGTTGATCATCATCAAAACTAGGGTGATAGGCCTTTGGGCCAACAATCTCCCCCTTTTGATGATGACAAAACTCATGAAGTTATATATGCATGGATTAAGTAAAGCTTCAAAGAAGCTCCCCCTTAACTCATGCATACCAAATAAATGATAAAGATATGACAATGAAGCACATGACATGTATGCAAATGAATGGAGATAACACAAAATCAAATCTTTTTCTCCTATTATTTGCAAAACAATGAAGCACATGACATGTATGCAAATGAATGGAGATAACACAAATCAAATCTTTTTCTCCTATTATTTGCAAACCACAACATATATACATGAACATAAATCTCTCTCCCTCCCACACAAGGAAGACATGCATATAAAATCTCAAATTCTTCTCCCCTTTTTGTCAATCATCAACAAGGGTTCAAAGTAAAATACATCAAACAAATTTTCTCCTCCTTTTTGTCAAAAATAAAGAAATCAAGGAGGGGTAATCTAAATCAATCAAGAAGATCTATATGTAGAAGAGATGTTAAGCTCTCCTTGCATATAGGCAATACAAATTAAAAATTTTGAAATTTTCTTATGAAAACAAAATTTTGAAATATCTTAAAATACAATATTTTCTTTTAAGGTACCAAATGTAGAACAACCAAATTTTGAATTTTGATACCAATTATGAAATACAATGCATAGCTTGAAGATAAATAAGATTTGAAGTAAGCTTAGCATTAACAACTTTGTGCTTTAAAATATAAGTCCATTTAGATACAAGCACACAACAAATCATATATATGTATGAAGAACTAATATCAATTGAAGGTGATACATACATATATGGGAAAGCAAAAATATGAGTATATACATAAGAGGTCAAATTGATACCAATTGAAAATATCCAATGATACCAATTGAAAATTAAGCTTAAGTGTATATATCATATAATCTACTACATGAAGAATTCGAACTAGTTAAATGAAGGTGTTTAACAACTAGTACGGAATCCTTCAATCAAGGAATAAATCAAAGGTTTTTCATGAAATATCAATGAAACACAAGGCACTAAAACACTCTAGTATCCATAAAGTCCATATTGAAAAGAAGTGAGTGTACTAGTGTTATGTGGAACATGGCATCATGAAAAATAGCAATAAAGTTCAATATTCCTTTAAAACATAAATTTTTGAAAGCATGAAAATCATCACAAAAATTTCTTTATTTTAAAATAATTATATTTCAAGTATATGTATATTTTGTCAACACAAGAAGCATACATACATATCCCTAATGCAATTGAGTCCATATATGTAGATTTGCATGAAAGGCAAATGACTCAAGAGGTATACATGTATATCTTAAAGTTTGGCCAAAATGCACATATACATGAAATGAAAAGCACATGATCATAAATCAAATCCAAAGAGAGAATATAAGTTTAAAGATGTATGAATCATCAAAACTAAGCAATACAAGCACATTTCATGGGTTCAAATAAGCATTCAAGCACAAATATAAATAGATTTATTTGTGCCCATGATATGTACAAGTATAAATCCTAGTGTTGACAAAAGCTAACACTTAAACTAATATTCAAATCATGAATCATCAATCTTGAGAATACAAAATAATTTATCCAAATTATTGTAAAGTAGGATCATGTGTAAATCTCAAAAACTATTTGAAGAATAGATAACTAGTATAAATAGATTTTTGACAAACTAGTTAAAGATCCTTCAAATACATCAAATCATATGTTTTTCATAAACATAACTAAATACATAAAAATTTAAGCACTCATGGTCTATTAGGCTCATAAATGATTTTAACAAGAAATGTGAGTGTTAAACAATCATGTAAATAACATTTTTATGAAATAGACATTTAAGCTCAAAAAGATCATAAGACACATTTTAAAAAAGCACGAAAATCATTTTTCATCAAAACACTAATCTTCATGGTATATGTATGATTAATCCAATCCTAACAATACACATACATATCCCAAATCTAAAAGAGTCTATGAATGATGTTTGCATGAAGGCAGAGACTCACGGTATACATGTATATTTATTAGATTTGAATTGAACATGTATATACATGAAGTAAAGCATTAAAAATTGGCCAAGCATGTATAAATGAGAATCATCAAAACTAGTCTATACATATGCTTATAGTGGATACAAGTGAGCATGAAGTTCAACTATATATATGAGTCAATTGTACTTCACTATTTGTATATGTATAAATGTAAGTTTGATACATTCTACATCTAAGCATGTAATTACCACATGAAGCACATAAAATCTTAAAACATGAACATGCTATGAATATTATGGATGACAAGCATGAACAAAAAAAAATAGGAGTTTAGAAATGTTACCAACTCCAAAGCTCCAAATATGGTGGTCTTTTCCCACCAAAATCTTCTTGATAGCAATGCATCCAAAAGTTTGTCCATCATGTCCATTGCATCCGCTATCAAGGCACCAATCCTCTCACGTTTTGTGAGAGCCCTCACCTACATCAAAATCAAAGGGTGGGGGTTTTGGTACCCATACTTTCTTGGGTCCTTTGGGGTAGCTTTATTGCAAGGATCCCAAATCTTTTATACTTAGCAAAATATAAATGAGGTTTCTTATCAAAATAATATTTTGCTAAATGGCATTTGCGGCCACAATGTGTACATACGTACACCTTAGTATGCTTATGTGTAGGAGTGTGATCATGTTGTGCAACATAAGCAAATGCATGGTTATGATGTGCATGAATGTGTGGAGTTTGTTTCTTTGAAAATATTGATTCCAACCTAGAATGATTAAAAGCACAAGAGTTCAAAGTTGAACTCAAACCATTCATTTTATTTTTCAAATTCTTAATCTCATTAGTTGTGGTATGTAAAGCATGGTGAGATAAAGAATCATTTTTCTTTTTCTTTTGAAAAACATTATCCTTTTCTTTTTCAACAAATTTTCTTTTTAAAGATTTATTTTCTTGTAAAATACTTTCTTTTTGTTGTTCCACCATAGCAATATCATTTTTCAAAATATTGTTCCCTTCACAAAGATCATTCAATTTTGAAAATAAGGAAACATTCTCATTTTTCAAATCTTTATTTTCTTTTCTAATCATGTCATATTTCTCAAGCAATAGATGACAAAAAGTAGATAGCTCATCATATGACATGTCCTCATCATCAGATTCGGAATTTACCTCAAGGTGGTCATCCCTTGGACCATAAAGCATGCGTTGGAGGTGTTGCTTCCAACGTCCGAATCACTCCCGGCATAATATAGATCCTTTTCGCCAAGGGAGGTGATGATGTTCCAAGCTACAAAAGTCGAGTCAACGTTAGATACCCTAGATAAATAATCATCATTTAGGGTTGACTTGATAGCATGAAGGGCTTTTGCATTAGCCTCAAAATTCTTACCATTTAAGCAATATGCATTATTAGATATGGCAAGATAAACATGAAATCCTAAGGCCTTGAGGTACAATGACATCTTAACCTTCCAAATTTGGATGTTAAGAATATCAAAGGTGGGTGGTGACATGAAGTCCATGGTGAGGTGTGTGTGTACAAAAATATTGTGATTAGCCTAAAGGAGGATCTTTACTCTTAGGTGTTTAGACCCAAATCAAGAGCACTAGCTCTGATACCAATTGTAAGATCACCTAGAGGGGGGGTGAATAGGTGATGGCTAATCTAATGGTCACTTATGAACAAATAATGCGAAATTAAAACTAAGATGACCAAATTAAACTTCTTTTAATTAAACACTTATGTATAACACAAGAGTGTTGCCGAATTCCCCTTGCGAGGCTCTGGACAAACTCCTCTAGATTCCCTTGAATGGGTTGAGGTGCCGCGTTGGCTCTCTTGGTTGAATACAAGTGTTAGCAACAATCCCATGCAAGTATATATCAAATATGCACAAGGGTATATCAAGCATGTAAAGTAAATACAATGTAAGTAATGCAAGATATAATAGAGACAAAAAGAGTAAGAGAGCAAGAGTGAGCAATCGCAAACACAAAGGGTTTGTTTCGAGGTTCGAGCACACTTGCTCTACATCCCCGCCTTCGACACACGAAGGATTTCCACTATGCACGATCCAACCGGATCTCTCCTTGGTGCCGCACACCTACAAGCCTCGGACTCCCAAAGTCCCTTACACACCACAAGCCACCGGCTCGTCGAGGCCGCACCTCAAGCTACAAGAGTTCGCACCCGAACCCTAAACAACCACGAGCACACTTGCCCGTCTCCTCAAAGTACAAGATGAAATCTTGGTGATCTAAACACTTGATCACCTACAAAAACTCTCACTACAACACCTATAGGATGAATAGCTCAATGGATGCTCAAGTGTAGTGTGAGAAATCAAGGAAAGAACTTTTGATGGAAAACTCAAGAAATCACAATAAACACTCTCTTGATAAAATCCCTTTTGATAGGAAATATTGGCACTCTATTTTGTGGAGAAAACTCTGCTAAAAGAATGGAAATAACTGGACAAAAGCTCTCCTAAAATCTTGGCTCAAAACAATGACAAAACCCCCTTTTATAGAGGTCAGAAAAATCTGACCGTTGGGGTCTGTCAGAGCTGCCGGTCGACCGGTAACGGTCAAAAATCTGACCGTTACAGCCTCCGGTCGACTGGCCCGGTCGACCGGGAAGAACAGAGAGCACTGCTCTCAGTTTCGGTCGACCGGCCCGGTCGACCGCACAAAACGTGCACAGTTTGTGCACGTCGGTCGACCGGCCCGGTCGACCGACCTCTGTGCAATGGGTTAACTTGGAGCACAGTTTTGAGGTCTAAAACGTTCGAATTTGGGAATAAGTATATAGGATGAATTTGTAGATATTGAAGTTTTCTTTCTAATGCAACTTAAATCAAATCAATATCAATTCGGATTTGAAAGTTATCAATAAAATACTAAAAGGTATCAAATCAGAAACTGTAAACTGTTTTCAGACTTCAACCCAATATTTGACATTCTTAACATTTAAATCAGAAAACGATTATTGAATATTAAATGTAGCTATGAAAGTCATCTTTAAAATGCAATTTAAATCATGTTAATTGAATAAGAGAATCAAAAGTTATGACTAAAAGACTAAAAGAGTGTCGAGAGTTCTAAAATGGTTTTGGTTAAAAACACATGTATATTTGAAACACCAAAAACCAAAACGGTATTTTTTCTAGAACTAAAAATCTTTTATGAAACACATATAAATCAAGAGTGTGTGTGTGATATGAACTTGAGCAATCCACCAACTATTCTATCCTTTACATTTTAACTAAAACAAAACAAAATCTTATACCTAGACACAAGTCTTCAACTTCTTGAAGTCTTCCCTTGAAGGCTTCTCATCTTCTTGACTTGGTCCAAAAGTAATCCACCGAGCTCATCTCTAGATGTGTACTTGTTGCATAGGCTCGTGAATCAACCGGTGCTAGCTTCCAACTTGTCTTTAAATCCTTTGTTGAAGCTCCACACCTACTAAGATCTTGATAAGGAATCTGTCACTAATTAAACACAAGATTATTAGTAAATATAACTTCATGAGTTGATCATCATCAAAACTAGGGTGATAGGCCTTTGGGCCAACAACAAGAACTTGTCACAACACGAACCTGCAAGTTCGCCTCCTTAATTATAAAGATGAATACTTGGTGATCTCTACACTTTGATCACCAAAAATACCCTCACAACAAAGCTCCTGTAGGATAGATATGGTAATGAAACTCAAGCTTTTGTGAGAAAAAACTAAGATAGATTTGCGGAGGAAAAACTCAAGAAATGCTTTTGGGAAACACAAGAGAATCACTCTTGTAAACACTCTTTTGATTTAGAATTTAAGCTCCAAAACTTGTTGGAAAACTTCTAAGAAAGGTAGGAAAAAGCCCCTTAAATAGAGTTCAGAAATATAGCCGTTGGGGTCAAATCTGTAGGCCAGATGACCTATCGGTCGACTGCCGGTCGACCGATCAACGGTCATATTTATGACCGTTGGGGCAGCCGTCGACCGCCTGGTCAACCGCACCCTGGTCATTACCTGTCGGTCGACCGAGGCAAGATCCAGAGTGCAAAGCTATCTGGCCGGTCGATCGCCCGGTCAACCGGGGCCAGATCCAGGAGTGAACTCTCTGGACCGGTCGACCGCCCGGTCGACCGGCCCTCAAGACAAAGGCCCGTGCATGTTTCTGTGCACATCGGTTTACCGCCCAGTCGACCGACTTCTTGCTCGGTCAACCTGTCGGTGGACCGCCAGAAGGCCAGGTCAAAATTTGGGGATTAAATCTTGGTCTTATAAACTCTTATAAAATCCCATAAAATCACATAAAATCTACAAAAATAAGTTCATTGAAATATTTTGAAGTACAAATATGTGTGATCAAAATCAACACATATTATAAACTTTTTGAACCATTTTTGTGACATAGAAATTTAGCCTTAAACAAAAATCCGTATTTTTTAAAATCAATCTTCAATTTGAAAAACGTTTTTTTTCAAAACTTCTTCAAATACAAAAATAAGATATTTTAAACACTTTTGAAGCTTAATGTGTATGGATATGATCCAATACACATATAAGATGAAATATCTATGTTTTTTACAATAAGCTCTAAAATAAGTTTTGTTAAATACAAAACTCAAACATATGATATAGAACATCAAATAAGTTTTTCTAAATATTTGAACCAACAATGTGTATGGATGAAATTCAAAACACATATAAACCATATAAACTTATTTTGATGAAATCTAATCATGAAATAATGATGTATAATTTGAAGCTCAAAACCAAAACGATATTTTCTAAAATCAAAACTATTTAATGAACACATATAAATTTTGTGTGTGTGTATATGAGCTTGAGCAGTCCACAACTAATCTATCCTTTACATTTTATATAAACACAAAATCTTAACACTTTCAAGCATGACACAAGTCTTCACGAAAATCTTCTTTTAAAATCTCTTCTCCTTCTTGAGTTGGTCCAAACTTGATCCATGATCTAGACTCTCCTTTGAGTACATGATGCGATCTTGATGCCCAAGCTCTTGAATCAACACGTACTAGCTTCAAAACTGGACTTCGAATCTTTGTTAAAATTAAACACTGACTAAGATCTTGATCAAATATCTGAGACTAAATAAACACATGATCATTAATACTATAATTACATGAGTTAATCATCATCAAACTAGAGTGATGGGCCTTTGGGCCACAATCTCCCCCTTTTTGATGATGACAAAACTCATAGAGTTATATATGCATGGATTAAAGATAAGCTTCATAGAAGTTTCCCCTTAACTCATGCATAGTAATAAACAAATGGATATTCAATGAAATGCATAAACTAAACAAACATATATGTATAAATACATATTATGCATGCATATATAAACTCTCTAAATTCTTCTCCCCCTTTTTGTCCATTCATCAACAAAAGGGTGAAGACAACCAAATAATAAAGATGTATATGTGAGATACATTCATGAAGAGAAGAGACGTTAAGTTAGCTCCCCCTGCATACATGCATTACATGGAGAAGGGATGACTAGACTCTAACCTACATAAAGTATAATATACATATAAACGGAGATGTTAAGCTCCCCCTACACACGTGTATTACATAACGAAGAGAGGTCAAGCTCTTCAAGATAGAAAGTACACTCAACATGAATCTATATATAGAGGAGATGCTAAGCCCCCTTGCATATAGGCAAAACATATCAACAAATTTTGAAACCACTTTTAAAATAAAATTTTGAAATTTCTTGAAGTTAACAATGAATTATGATACTAATGAAATCAAATTGTAGTTGACAAAAACAAATATTGGTACCACTTATAGAATTTTTTTTTTAAAATACCAATAGTAGATCTTGATACTAATTGAAGGTGAAACATGAAGTACATTTTGATATCAAATAAATACCAATTGAAATACCAGTTGAAATGATTAGCAATTTAAATACTAATTGAAATAATTAGCAATTTAAATACCATTGAAATACCAATTGAAATTAATGCATAAGCTTGTAAAGATATCAATTAACATTTAAGATGAATTCAAGCTTAGCATAAACAAAATTTGTGCTTTAAGAATGTAAAGACATTATAAAACAAGCACAATCAAATCATATATATGTATATATGAAAATGGAAATACCAATTGAAATTTGAAGCATACATATATAAGAAAACAAATATGAGTATACAAAAATAACATGAAGATCATGTGTATAAACTCATACCTACCATCCTATTCATGCACATGATAAAGATAATCATTAAGGCATACAAGGCATGGTCGCCCACCCATCCGCCCTTTGGTTGGTAGGAGTTTTCAAAATAATAGCTTGAAAATAATATAACATGTTTGAAAACTTTACCAATTAAAGAATAATACTAGTTTAAAGATAATTTTGAAAACTAGTATTAATCCTTCAAAAATGAAACCAAATCATATATACGTCATGAGACATTGCTAAGTACAAAAAATTGACACTTAAGATTTATAAAGCTCATGAAAACAAAGTCATGAGTACAAAAAATAATGTGAGTGCACAAGAATCATGTGAATAGCATATTCATGAAAATAATCAATGAGGTTCAAAACAAATATGAAATTCTTTTATCAAAACATGAAAATCATTAAAACTAAATTTTCATCAAAACTAAACAAGCATCAAGGTATATGTATGTTTTGTTAAAATTAGAGGTATACATACATATCCAAACATAGTCTAGTCCATAAAAGTATATTTCATGAAGGCAAGTGGCCCTAGGATACACATGTATATCTATAAGTTTTAGACAAAAACAACATATACATGAAGTAAAACATGTACAAAGATAGGAAAATGAAAGAATCATCAAAACTAGGTTATACAAGTACATGTAATGAGTACAAATGAGTAATGAAGCACAAACATATAATAATCAAGTGTAGCTCACTACTTGTACAAGTATAAACACAAGTTTTAACAGAAACTACATCTAAACAAGTAATCACCACATGAATCGCAAAACAAACATGATTATTAGGCCAAATGCATATGTTTTAGAACTAGCATATACATAGTAGTTAAATAATAGTGAGAACACAAAATATGAATCCATATGAATATCGGTGTATCTCAAAGACTATTTATATATATCACATGTCTAATAACATTGCATTTAATATAAAGAGCATTGAAACTAAAATGCTAAAAGCATTTATATGAAAGCATGTAAATAAAAATGGGAGTTAGAGATAGTTACCAAAACTAATGAGCCAATCTCCAGGTCTTTAAATCATAGTGGTCCTCCCACCAAATATCCTTGAAGGTGATGCATCCAATGTAGTGTCCATCAAGCTCAATGTATCCACCATCAAGGCACCAATACCCTCACGTCAAGTGAGAGCCCACACCTACATCAAATACAATAGGGGTAGATTTTGGTACCCATACCTTTTTGAAAATCACCTAGAGGGGGGTGAATAGGTGATTATGCTAATCTAATGAACTTAATGCGGAATTTAAAAACTAATTGCAATCCAACACTCAAGTGCAATGAGAGATGCACACAACCAAGCCAAGCATATAAAAATGAATGCACAATATAGAATGATGCAAGGCACAAAGTAAAGAGAGAGTGAGAGAGAGAGAGCCAATGGATCAAGCGCAAACAACAAGATATGTTTCGAGGTTCGAGCACCCAGCTCTACATCCCCCCGCCTTCACCCAGAAGGATTTTAAGTCCACTAGCTTGTCCACAAAAGACTCCCATAAAGGGAACCTCCACTGAGGATTTGGGGCAATCACAATACAAGGAGTACCCAACTCCTCTCCTTACAACCACAACCTCCTCCTTGAGGCACAACTCCAATCCAACAAACAATCACCTCACAACTTGAGGGATTAGCACAAAGCTTACAAAGATCACCTCACCACTTGAGGGATACAACCCAAATAGCACAACCTCCTCAACACAATGAGGAAAATGGCACAAAGCAAAGATTGGGTTTACAACTTAGTGGTTTAAACAACAACCACAAACAATCTCTTTCCCCACAAAGATCCTATAGAATGAGATAGTAGATTTTTGCTCAAGTGTGGAGAAAACCAAAGGAATGGAAATCAAAATCACAAAGAAAATCTTTTGGGAAAACTAGAAAACAAAATAGAGAAGTTGAATCAAACTCTTTCCCAAAAACTCTCTTCTTGATTTTCCAAACCCTAGCAAAAACTCCAAATAGATTGTTCAATAAAAGCCCAAAAACTTCTTTTGTTTGCTGTGAAAACACCAGAGAAAGCTTAGAAATTTCGTCCAAAAATTCTTAGAGAAAACTGGCTATGTATGGGGTATTATAGTCCCTAGAAAAATATAGCCGTTGGCAGCCAAAACTGCCAAAATTGACCTTCCGGTCGACCGCCCGGTCGACCGTCCAACGGTCAATTTTTGACCGTTGGCAGCTAGCGGTCGACCGCCCGGTCGACCCAAACCAACAGAGACTAGCCTGCATTCAGTCGGTCGACCGTGGGGTCGCGGCCCAACCATTGGCAGCCAGCGTGCACGTTTCCGTGCACGTCGGTCGACCCTACCGGTCGCGTCGGCTATATGGTGCGGTCGACCGTAGGGGTCGACCGACCTATCCTGGCACAGGCAATTCTGGTCAGCAAAAACATGTTATTAAATATTCAATAAATTCCCATAAAACCTTTAAAAATCCACAAAAATAGTTTTATCATTTTGCATTTTTATATAAACATGTGATAAAAAGTTTAGCTCAAATATCAATTAATAAGAACTATTTTAGTGTCTTATCATTTTTACCAAAAACTAAAACTTGTATTTTTCAAAATAGGATTTTCCAAATAAACTTTGTCCAAAACTTATCCAAATACAAAAACATGATATTTAAACATTTTGAAGCAAGATGCATATGGATAGAAATCCAATATACATGAAACATATACATATCATAGTTTTTGTCTTTAATTCCAAAAATAAGTTTTGTTAAAACACAAAACCTAAAACACATGAATAGGTATATCAAAGTAAGTTTGTCTAAGTCTTTGAAGCATGCATGTATATAGAACAAATCTAATATACAATAAACCATGTAAACTTGTTTTGATATAAAATCTATTCATGAAACCAAGATCGGTTAAACCATAAATCCAAAATCAATATTCAAAACATGAAACGTGTGTGTGTTGTGAACTTGAGCATATCATACTATTCTAATCTTTACAATTTGGATCTAAACACAAAACTTTACTAAGGTACCGATGTCTTCTTGTAGAGCGCAATCTCCAAGCCGACACGATCCTAAACTTGATTCACCGAGCTTGACTCCAATGAGTGCTAGATATGATCTTTTGCGTCCAGGCTCTTGAATCACCATGTGAAAGCTTGCAAATCATCTTGTTGAAGCTAATCACCTACTAATATCTTGATTAATGATCTGAAACTAAAATCACAAGATAATTAGTACACATAACTACATGAGTTAATCATCATCAAAACTAGAATGGAAGGCCTTTGAGCCAACAATCTCCCCCTTTTTGATGATGACAAAACTCATGGAGTTATATATGCATGGATTAAAGTTAAGCTTCAAAGAAGCTCCCCCTTAACTCATGCATAAACAAATAAACATAATTATGCAATGAATATGAAACATGAAACATGCATAAATATGCATAAACAACATAAGGTTCTAGATACCAATGAAATATTCATGAAACCTTCAAGACATGCTCTAGATACCAATTAAACTTAATAAACAATTAAACTTAATATATGTTAAACTTAATATATGCAAAAACATAAGTATGCATATAAACTCAAATTCTTCTCCCCCTTTTTGTCAATCATCAACAAAGGGGTAAAAGCAAAAGCAAAACCATAAATTTTTCTCCCCCTTTTTGTTTGAAACAAAGAATCACAAAAGGGTCAAAAACAACAAAAACAATGTTCTCCCCCTTTTTGTTTAAAACAAAAACCAATGTCAATAAGGGGTGACATCAAACATGATACCAATTAAAAATATGTCAATGAAGTGCATATATGATATCAATTGAAATGAAAAAGAACATTTTAAGAAATGCCTATATCAAATGATACCAATTGAAATAAAGGTAAACGAGGCATTGAAACAAGTTCAATTTAAACATTCAATTGAAAACAAAAATCTTGATACCAATTGAAATTAAACATAACAAATTTTGTGTTTCTCAAATATGATACCAATTGTGAATATTTTTCATTTTGAACACATGATACCAAATTGAAATTATTATTCTTTAAAACATGGGATACCAATTTGAAAATTTTCAATCATAAAACAATTGAAATTATTATTTTCTAACATAAAGCAAGGGAGTGGAAACAAAACATCAATTGAAAGATAAAATACAAGATTTTCTCTCCTTTATGAAATTCCAACTAAAACATGCAAAAGCTTGTGTATGGATACCATTGAAAACTAAATCAATTGAAACAAAGTTGAATTCAATCTTTAGCATAAGACAAAACATGTGCTTAAGAATATAGAAATATGATAAGCACAACAAAAACACATATATGTATGAAAATGAATACCAATTGAAATTGATATTATTTGAAGTGTAGCATACATACATAAGCAAATATATGAGTATACAAACATGTCAATATTGATACCATTGAAAAACTTCAATGATACCAATTTGAAACAACAATAAGATCAAATGTATATCTCATGTTCCTAACCTTCCAATCATGGTTCAAGTTTTTAAAAGATTTTCATTGTAAAGCATACATGAACATGATCTCCCATCCAACCACCCTTAGAAGGTAGGGGTTTTCAAAAATAGGTTTGAAAGTGTAGTATGGTTGAAAATCTCTACCAAAGTGAAGAATACGAACTAGTTATAGGAAAAACTTTTAAACTAGTACGAAATCCTTCAAGCAAGGAATAAAAACAAAATTATTTTTCATGAAACACATGTAAATCACATGATCACTAAACACTCAAAGTCCATAAAGCTCATATCAAAGTCTCATGAAAACAAATCATGAGTAAACTAATAAAGTGAGTGAACAAGTGTTATGTGACACATATCAACATGAAAATATTCAATTAAGCTCATGTGAAATTCCTTTAAAACATGAAACCATGAAAAACTAAATTTTCAAAAAAAACACAATTATACTTCAAGGCATATGTATGTTTTGTCAAAACAAAAGTATACATACATATCCCTAAACACAATTGAGTCCATATATAAAGATTTGCATGAAAAGCAAATGACTCAAGGGGTATACATGTATATCTTAAGGTTTGGCAAAATAGACATATACATGAAATGAAAACACAAGATCATAAAACATATCCAAAATGGGAAATACAAGTTAGAATGCATGAATCATCAAAACTAGACTATACTAGAACATCTAATGGGTACAAATAGGCATCCAAGCACAAACATATATAAAGGTTTATTTGTGGCCCACTATATGTACAAGTATAAATCCTAATTTTAATGAAAACTCACATCTAAACAAGTAATCAACTCAAGAAGCATAAAACGGGTCAAAAATCATCATGATAAACTTAAATATGATCATCATGTAAATCCACATGCTATTAGAGTTATGATATACACAATAGCTAAACAAATGGGAGAACACAAAGGATTGAACCATATGAACATGGGTGATCTCATAAGCTATATATGCATATATAGCTTCTAATAATCATGGTATTTAACATACTAATCAAAACATGAATCATCAACACAAAAATCATAAAATCATAAACATCATGTGATCATTATGTATATGCATGTGCATTAGATCTAGGGCATTCATATTAGTTTAAACAAGGCGAGAACACATAGATGTAGATCCATATAAAACATGAAGTGTCTCAAGAACTAAACATGTATATCACCAACCTAATGAACATGGCATAAGCATAATGAACAATAAAACATGGCATGCTACAAAACGATAAACATGAAAAACATGCAAATATAAACGGGAGTTAGAGAATGATACCAAAACCGATGAAGGCACTTCTCTAGTTCTCCAAACCAATGGTGGTCTTCTCCCTTGAAAGTGATGCATCCAAAATGTTTACTTCGAGCATGGAACACATCCACTTCAAGGCACCGATGCTCTCACGTGATGCGAGAGCTCCCACCTACATCAAAAAATATAGAGGTGATCTTTGGTACCCATTTCCTTTTGGGTCCACGGGGGTTAGTATCCTTTCTAACCCAAACAAGATTACTTGCTAAATTTTCATGATAAATACGATCATAACAAAATCTAGCAAGATGGCCTTTTCGGCCACAATGTGTACATGTGTACACATGAGCATACATCGTGTGAAGTTTGTGATCGTGATGAGCATGTGTATGCCGTGATGGGTACATGCAAAGATGGACCTTGTTTCTTGTGAACCAAGGTTTCCAAATGTTTATGATTTGATGTACATAGGCTCAAAGTGGAGCCCAAACATTCAACACTTTTCTTCAAAATATTTATATCATGTTCAATACTAGAAGACAAAGTGAAACATGCAATAGGTGTGCAAGAAGAAGAAGCTATACTAGCATGGCACACATGAGAATCAATATCAATTTTCAAAGATTCATTTTTCTTTAAAACCAAATCCAATTCTTTTGTAATAGAATCAATCTCATTTTTCAAAACAAGGTTATCTTTTAAAACAAAATCCAATTTTGAAGATAAAATCTCATTGTTTTTCATCACAATCATTTTTGCTTTTCAAAAATTCATTTTCTTTTAAAGCAAGTTCAAGTTGAGATTTAAGTGAGTCACGTTCACTTGCAACCTCTTCCTTCTCTTACAAAATCAATTCAAAATTAGAGCATAAATCCTTTAATTCATTTGTCAAAACAAGATTATCATCTTTCAACAAGTCATGTTTTTCCAACAAATTTTCAAGCTTTTGAGCAAGTTCCAAATTTAAAGATTGAACTTCTAAACATCCATAGCAATAGGAACTAGAGTTATCATCTAATTGAGTGTCCGATTGTACCTCAAGGGAGTTATTCCCTTGGACCATGAAGCAATGCTCTTCGGACTTTTTCTCTCATAGATCTCCTAATCTTGTTAATAATCCTTGGTAGCTCGGAGACGTCAATAAGCTCCAAACTGCAAAAGCCAAATCATAATGATCAAACACCGGTAAAAGATTTTCATTAAGAGATGCTCTAAGTGCTCTAAGTGCTAATGCATTTGCCTTTTTATGTTTGCTACTATTAGGGAGTGATTCTTGTGTAGAGGCTTGATAAACTAGATGTCCTAAGCTTTTTAAATGACTGCTCATATTGGCCTTCCAAGTATCAAGTCTAAAATGATCAAACATAGGAGGGCTAGCCATAAGTGCAACTATATGTGTGCAAATGAAAAATGCAAATGAAGATTAGCAAACCAAGATCACACTCCTAGGTGGTTAAACCTAAATATCAGGAGCGCTAGCTCTGATACCATTGAAAATCACCTAGAGGGGGTGAATAGGTGATTATGCTAATCTAATGAACTTAATGCGAAATTTAAAAACTAATTGCAATCCAACACTCAAATGCAATGAGAGATGCACACAACCAAGCCAAACATATAAAAATGAATGCACAATATAGAATGATGCAAGGCACAAAGTAAAGAGAGAGTGAGAGAGAGCCAATGGATCAAGCGCAAACAACAAGATATGTTTCGAGGTTCGAGCACCCAGCTCTACATCCCCGCCTTCACCCAGAAGGATTTTAAGTCCACTAGCTTGTCCACAAAAGACTCCCACAAAGGGAACCTCCACCGAGGATTTGGGGCAATCACAATACAAGGAGTACCCAACTCCTCTCCTTACAAACACAACCTCCTCCTTGAGGCACAACTCTAATCCAACAAACAATCACCTCACAACTTGAGGGATTAGCACAAAGCTTACAAAGATCACCTTACCACTTGAGGGATACAACCCAAATAGCACAACCACCTCAACACAATGAGGGAAATAGCACAAAGCAAAGATTGGGTTTACAACTTAGTGGTTTAAACAACAACCACAAACAATCTCTTTCCCCACAAAGATCCTATAGAATGAGATAGTAGATTTTTGCTCAAGTGTGGAGAAAAACCAAAGGAATGGAAATCAAAATTACAAAGAAAATCTTTTAGGAAAACTAGAAAACAAAATATAGAAGTTGAATCAAACTCTTTCCCAAAACCCTCTTCTTGATTTTCCAAACCCTAGCAAAAACTCCAAATAGATTGTTCAATAAAAGCCCAAAAACTTCTTTTGTTTGCTGTGAAAACACCAGAGAAAGCTTAGAAATTTCGTCCAAAAATTCTTAGAGAAAACTGGCTATGTATGAGGTATTTATAGTCCCCAGAAAAATATAGCCGTTGGCAGCCAAAACTGTCAAAATTGACCTTCCGGTCGACCGCCCGGTCGACCGTCCAACGGTCAATTTTTGACCGTTGGCAGCTAGCGGTCGACCGCCCGGTCGACCCAAACCAACAGAGACTAGCCTGCATTCAGTCGGTCGACCGTGCGGTCGGCCGGCCCAATTGGCAGCCAGCGTGTACGTTTCCGTGCATGTCGGTCGACCCTACCGGTCGACCGGCTATATGGTGCAGTCGACCGTAGGGGTCGACCGACCTAGCCTGGCACAGACAATTCTGGTCAGCAAAAACAAGTTATTAAATATTCAATAAATTCCCATAAAACCCCTAAAAATCCACAAAAATAGTTTTATCATTTTACATTGATATATAAACATGTGATAAAAAGTTTAGATCAAATATCAATTAATAAGAACTATTTTAGTGTCTTATCATTTTTACCAAAAACTAAAACTTGTATTTTTCAAACTAGGATTTTCCAAATAAACTTTGTCCAAAACTTATCCAAATACAAAAACATGATATTTAAACATTTTGAAGCAAGATGCATATGGATAGAAATCCAATATACATGAAACATATACATATCATAGTTTTTGTCTTTAATTCCAAAAATAAGTTTTGTTAAAACACAAAACCTAAAACACATGAATAGGTATATCAAAGTAAGTTTGTCTAAGTCTTTGAAGCATGCATGTATATAGAACAAATCTAATATACAATAAACCATGTAAACTTGTTTTGATATAAAATCTATTCATGAAACCAAGATCGGTTAAACCATAAATCCAAAACCAATATTCAAAACATGAAACGTGTGTGTGTTGTGAACTTGAGCATATCATACTATTCTAATCTTTACAATTTGGATCTAAACACAAAACTAAACTAAGGTACCGATGTCTTCTTGTAGAGCGCAATCTCCAAGCCGACACGATCCTAAACTTGATTCACCGAGCTTGACTCCAATGAGTGCTAGATATGATCTTTTGCGTCCAGGCTCTTGAATCACCATGTGAAAGCTTGCAAACCATCTTGTTGAAGCTAATCACCTACTAATATCTTGATTAATGATCTGAAACTAAAATCACAAGATAATTAGTACACATAACTATATGAGTTAATCATCATCAAAACTAGAGTGGAAGGCCTTTGGGCTAACACTTTTTGGGTCAACGGGGGTTAGAAACAAATGGAACCCAAACATTATTATTTGCAAAATTTATAAAATTTAATCTATCAAAGCGAAATCTTACAAGATGGCCTTTGGGGCCACAATGTGTACATATGTACACTCTAGCATACATATGATTGTGATGTGTATGAGCATGATGTGTATGTGATGTATGCCGTGTAGGATGTGCATGCATGTATAGAATTTTTTTCTTGCGAAACATAGATTCCATTTATTATGTTTAAATACACATTGGCTTAAAGTAGAGCCCAAACAATCAATGTTCTTCTTCATAATGCAAATATCATTGTTAATTTTGAAAGAAGAGATATGAGCATGAGAATCAACAATATTTTTCCTTTTAGAAATGTTTTCTTTTTCTTTTAAAACAATTTTCCTTTTCAAAGAGTTATTTTCTTCCAAAACAATCTCTTTTTCTTTTTCTTTTTCCACCAAAATAATTTTATTTTTCAATGAATTGTTTCCTTCACAAATATCATTTAATTTTGAAGACAAGAAAATATTCTCCTTTTTCAAAAAATTCATTTTCTTTTGAAACAATTTCAAATTTATTTTTAAAAGAATCTTTTTCTTTCTTCAACAATTCATATTTTTCAAGAAGTTTTTGACAGAAAGATGCAAGTTCATCATAAGGCATGTCAATATCTTTTTCTACCTCGGATTCAGAATTTACCAAGGGGGTCATCCCCTTGGACCATGTAGCATATGTTGGAAGCATCACTTCCATCATCCGAGTCACTCCCCATATAGTATTACTTTTGTTCACCTAGAGAGACAAGTGTGTTCCATACTACAAAAGCTGAATCAAAGTTAGAAACCCTACATAAATAATCATCATTTAGGGTACTCTTTAATGCATGGTTGGCTTTTACATTAACCTCTAGATGTTTGCTATTTAAACAATATAAATTTTTAATAGTTGCAAAATAAACATGAATTTCTAGTGCTTTGAGGTATATTTACATCTTAATTTTTCAAGTTTGGATGTTTAAGAATATCAAGGAGGTGTCATGAATCCATATGTGTGTAAACAAATATTATGATTAGCTAAAATGAGGATCTTTAACTCAAGGTTGTTGACTCAAACCAAGAGCACCAAGCTCTGATACCAATTAAAATACACCTAGAGGGGGTGAATAGGTGTCCAAGCTAATCTAATGCAAATAATGCGGAATTAAAAATTATTTATGTAAACTAAAAGCTTTTAAGCTAACACACAAGATATAACACAACAGTGTAGCCGAATTTCCCGTGAAGGGCTCTGGACTATCTCCTCAAGATTTCTCTAGATTAAGAGTTGAGGTGCCACTGTGACTCTCTTGGTTGAATACAAGTGTGAGTAAACAATCCCAAGTATATATTCAATTGAGCACAAATATACCAAGCATATAAAGAGATAAACAATATAAGCTTGCAAGATATATAAACATAAGTGAGACAGAGAGATGAGCAATCGCAAACACGGAAGAATTATTTCGAGGTTCGAGCGCCCTTGCTCTACGTCCCAGCCTTCAACACTATGAAGGATTTCTACTAGAATCGATCCCGCAGGATTACTCGGTGCCGCAACACTTATAACGAGTTCACACTAGAACTCTTGGACTCACAAATGCCTCACTTGTTCCTGTAAGAACAACACACGCAAGCGCACTAGCTTGCTGATGCCGCATCTCTACACCGAGCTCCCATAAGAACTTGTCACAACACGAACCCGCAAGTTCGCCTCCTTAATTATAAAGATGAACACTTAGTAATCTCTATACTTTGATCACCAAAAACACTCTCACAACAAAGCTCCTATTAGAGAGATATGGTTATGGAAAACTCAAGCTTTTGTGAGAAAAAATGATAGATTTGTGGAGGAAAAACTCAAGAAATCCTTTTAAAAAACACAAGAGAATTACTCTTGTAATCACTCTTTTTGATATAGAATTTAAGCTCTAAAACTTGTTGGAAAATCTCTGAGAAAGGTAGAAAAATCTGGCTCAAAAACCCTCTTCAAATCTTGTGTAAAACTGGCCAAAACATCCCCCTTAAATAGAGTTTAGAAATATAACCGTTGGGGACAAATCTGCAGGCCAGATAACCGACCGGTCGACCGACCAATGGTCATATTTATGACCGTTGGGGCAGCCGGTCGACCGCCCGGTCAACCGCACCCTGGTCATGACCTGTCGGTCGACCGGTCGGTCGACCGAGGCAAGATCCAGAGAGCAAGCTCTCTTGCCGGTCGACCGCCCGGTCAACCAGGGCCAAATCCAGAGAGTGAACTCTCTAGATCGGTCGACCGCCCAGTCAACTGGGGCCAGATCCAGAGAGTGAACTCTCTGGATCGGTCGACCGCCCGGTCAACTGGCCCTCAAGCTAAAGGCCCGTGCACGTTTCTGTATACATCGGTCGACCGCTCGGTCGACCGACTTCTGGCTCGGTCGACCGCCAGAAGGCCATGTCAGAAAATTTTAGGGATTAAATCTTGGTCTTATAAACTCCTATAAAATCTCATAAAATCTACAAAAATAAGTTCATTGAAATAATTTGAAGTACAAATATATGTGATCAAAATCAACACATATTACAAACTTTTTGAGCCATTTTTGTGATATAGAAATTTAGCCTTAAACAAAAGTTCGTATTTTTCAAAATCAATCTTCAATTTGAAAAATATTTTTTTCCAAACTTCTTCAAATACAAAAATAAGATATTTTAACACTTTTGAAGCTTAGTGTGTATGGATATGATCCAATACACATATAAGATGAAATATCTATGTTTTTGACAATAAGCTCTAAAATAAGTTTTGATAAATACAAAACTCAAACATATGATATAGAAATATCAAATAAAATTTTCTAAATATTTGAACCAACAATGTGTATGGATGAAATTCAAAATACATATAAACCATATAAACTTGTTTTGATGAAATCTAATCATGAAACAATGATGTATAATTTGAAGCTCAAAACCAAAACGATATTTTCTAAAATCAAAACTATTTAATGAAAACACATATAAATTGTGTGTGTGTGTATGAGTTTGAGCAATCCACAACTAATCTATCCTTTATATTTTATCTAAAACACAAAATCTTAATACTTACAAACATGACACAAGTCTTCATGAAAATCTTCTTTTGAAAATCTTCTTCTCCTTCTTGACTTGGTCCATACTTGATCCATGAGCTAGACTCCCTTTTGAGTACCTGATGCGATCTTGATGCGCGAGCTCTTGAATCAACACGTGCTAGCTTCAAAATTTGACTTCAAATTTTTTGTTGAAGCTAAACACCGACTAAGATCTTGATCAAATATCTGAGACTAAATAAATACAATATCATTAGTACTAAAATTACATGAGTTAATCATCATCAAAATTAGAGTGATGGACCTTTGGACCAGATGTTAGTCATTAACGATATCACATAAAAATATTAGACCCTCTCAATTTACAATCACTCATTAGAAGTTATTTGAGCTAATAATCTACTTCGAAGCAAGAAATATTATGATATTTCCTAATTTTTATAATCAACTAGTTTATGCATAGACAACAAAAGTAGAATTGGTGAAAAATAAAATTTATTATGAATTTTTTCTTTGTACCTTTTCTTTATGTGTATTTTGCTTTGATTTAAGGTAAGTTGGTCAATTTGGGCTTTTTGCTGGAACTGGAACATTTTTGGTAGAACATTTTATGGAACTGAAACCATTTTAGTATAACTTTGGTGAATAATTGGTGAACAATTAGAGCAATTTGTGAATAATTGGACAATTGGAACATTTCCTAAACATCTAGAACTAAAAACTAGAACATTTCCTAGAACATTTTATGATGTAGCATCTTACTTTATTTAATTTTTAATTATTATCACTTAATTATTACTTTAAAATATTAATAAATAATACTATTCACAAGAAATTACTATTAACAATAGCAAAGAAATTATTTTATTAGTTTTAATTGTAAATCACCTAGAGAGGGGTGAATTGGTGATGACTATATATTGATGGCAAATAATGCGGAATAGAAAACTATTTCTAGCAAACTAACAATTAACAATATTAACACAAGAAATCAATGGCACAAGAATATATGTTGCAATATGAAATATAGCAATGATAGTATGCAACAGTAAAGAGTGAGTTAGAGTGAGATAGAGAGTGAGAGAAAATAATCACAAACACGGATGATTTGTTTTGAGGTTCAAGCCACTTACTCTATGTCCCTACCTTCACCGCAATGAAGGATTCTATTTGAACTCGATCCCATAAGATCACTTCTCTACACGTTCTCACAAGAACGAATTGGATCTGCAAGTCCTCTCACTTGGTGCCGCAACACCTTACAATCGACGAACCTACGAGCTCGTATTGAGGCCTCAACCTCTACAATACTTCTCAATAACAAGTAAAAATGTGACCTTTCCTTGATCACTAAAAGGGTCTAACAAACACAATCCTACAACCAAGAATAGAATATGTAGCTCTGAGATTGTAGTGAGAAAAGCTTTGAGATTTGTGGAGTTAAGAATCAAGCAAGAGAGATTTTGTACTGGACTTTGCATTTGAAAACTTCTCTTTTTATTTTTCTCTTCAGAAATTTGAGTCTAAAAATGAAAGTATATCTTAAAAACTATGTTTTTTAATCATTTACATGTTTTTATTTATAGGTATTCAAAACACAAGAGACAAAACCCATATAGCCATTTTGATTAACCTCCAAACGGTGGATTAAAAATATAGCCGTTTGAGGCAGAACATGCTAAAACAGCCAGGTCGGTTGATGATTGAGCTTGAACCTGCACAAAAAATACGGAATTTCAGAACTTAAAAATAGAGATGTACAAGTGCTCAATTCTACCGCGATAGCAAGTGGCTATGCGGGTCGTGATCAACAAGGAGGGTTAGCGATAGAAGCGTTGAAGGTTTGTATTGAAATCTTTGTGAAGAAAAACGAAGGTTCTTCTTTGTTTTAAGAAATGAAATGAAAAATGAGTTGAGTTAAAGTTAAAAAGAAAACGATAGATGGAGAAGGTGGAGAAAATCAGAAAATGACTATGTACAAATGAATTGAAAAAGAAGGAAAAGATTTGGAAGATGTGGTGATCTATACTAAAGAAATAAAAGAAAAGAAAGAAGGTTAAAGAAATACTTACCGAGTTTGGTTGATGACTTACCTGGAACCCTTGCATATTCTACCTTGCTTCGGAGGCGTTCAACGCATAAACCATAGGATCGAGCTCAGTCCCCATTCGCATTATATCATCAAGACGAACAAGAATGAAGTGATACGAATCTTGAGGAGGAGAACGTCACCATGAATTATCGTTGGCACTCACACAAACATCGTTATACTAATGCTTCTGGATTCACTTGCATGCTCATCAAAACCAACAGAGGTAAAGTAGAAAGAAGAAAAAGAAAACAAAAGTAAAGAGACGAACATAAAAAAATATTACCTTTTATTGCTTGAAATGATGGAAGAAAGGAGGAGGGTACATCGGTGTCACTCTCAACATAAGCCTCTCTCTCTTACTTACATGAATCTCAATCTAACCTAATCTTACATACAAATTAAAATTACATAAAATGAAAACTAAAACCTATACTACAAAGTGGAAAACTAGACTAAATCTCATCTCTGCATGGTCGTCCCATTTTCAGTGCAAATCCTGCCCTTTTATAGGCAAAAACCCAACCTACAGGAGAGGATAAAGATAGGGGGAGCAAACGCTCCCCTTAACTCCATAACAGAGACGCGGAAATGCGGTTTTGGTCGCGTTTTCGCGGCCTTGCTGTGGCCAGGTGGCCACAGCCTGTTGGTGGAGCTCCCCGGCTTCGCGTTCTCGTTTTATCTTCAGTTGGATTTCTCGTTTAAGTCCGGGATTTTGACGAAATGGCCTTTGATCTTTGCTTCAACCGATCGATTCTGGGAAGATTCTTCTCAACCGGTTTTCAACCTCTCTGATTTTGCCCTGATTCACTGAGTTCGAATTAATTCTAATTTAATTCAGAATTTAGTGGGCTGTTGGGCTCATTTCTCTTCACTCTCCTTTAGGAATGGGCCTGCAAATAAATTAAACATTTAATTAGGACAATGCAGAGTTTATTCTATAATAAGTATGGGAATATGATAATAAATGTGCAACATTAGCGGCCAATCACACCCCCATACCTATCTTTTGCTCGTCCTCGAGCAAAACAACTAAACTATACTAAGGATTATTAGCCCACTTTCGCAGGTCACGCGATTGCACTGAGCATGTGCAACAAGCCGTTAAACCTATAAGTTTTCCCTAGAGGATGAGTTTTGTCTCGTGAGGGTTTTCAGCGGATTACACCCACAAATCCATAAAGAAAGAGAAACAAAGAGTTAGTATTTTCGAAAAGCATTTTGAAAGAGAAAAATATTTGAAATATAATTGTAAGATTTAAGTAATCTATAAGTTATAGGAAAACTGAATTTTTCATTCCTAAACTTAGTCTCTATTCAAAATTTGTTATCAATCAAAGTAAGGAGTCAAATTATACTTCTCATTTAGTCTATTACTTTACCCTAAGTCATATGCACCTTGTGATCGTGAAAATTTTGAGTAAGGGTTCATTTACTCTAACTCTTATGCCTTATTTATTTATATATATTTTTTGTGGTATTATTCCTTAGTTCTATTAGGCTTTCTAATCTGCCCATGTAATGAGCCTTTAATCGATGACTCCCAAACCAAACGGTCTTAGGACACCGGGTGAGAAAACACCCAAAGGACTTAAGGACTCGAGCAAACAAGGCCACAAAACTAAGGATTTTATTATATGAACCCCTTTTCGGCGTGAATACTTATGCTTTATTAGGCACAAATACCCAGCTTAATCAGAGGATTTTTATATATATATTTTTCTCAAACTTATCTAATCATCTTTCGCATAAATACTAAGGCTTGCTTAGGCCAAAGTACCTAGCTAATCAATAATTAGATTTGTTTATCTTTTATATTTTTTCTTTTTTTATAAAGCATAAGAATCTTTGTTTTTGAACCCTAAGTGTGTAAGTGTATGAAGTGTGCATATTTCATTAAGGTAAAGATCAAGACTAAATTACTTTGACAAATTTTCTTCCTAACCCTAAAAATCAAACAAATAATCTTATTTTGACCAAGTATAAGAAATCCTAATTTGGATTTTCCTATTCCTTAAAATTGATTTAATTTCTTACAAAAAATATGTCAAAATATTGTTTATATTTTCAAAAAGTTATTAAAAGTAAAGAAAATGTTAATTTTTATTTTTTTTTTTTTCTTTTTAAAATAAAAAGAAAAACCTAAGTTATATTAGACCCTCCTCCACACCTATCTCATGCATTGTCCTCAATGTATGAATTAATGCATAAATGCATGAAAAAGAAGAAAGGGAAGGAAAATGTTACCTTAAGGTGGTGGTTCCGCTGGTGGTCTGATTGCTCCACGAAATGTGGCCCAATCAACTTTTCGTGGGGTTCGGAGGAACCCACCCGAAATTTCTCTAATATAACCCACTAAAATGATATATGCATGAATGATTTTTATTAAATATTTGACCCCATCTAATTTTCAAATTCCATAATTAATTTCGGAGTCAAATTTGTCAACCGTTTTGTCCCAAAATGGAGTGTGAAAAGATAGAATGATTGACTTAGACTCAGGAAGTACAGAAACTAATACCGACTCAGGAAGGTGACTTAAGTCAAGTAAAGGTTCAGGAGTCAAGATTGGTTCAAGAAGCGGGTCCAAGTCAAGAAGTTGAAACTCAAGTCCACATTTATTTTTCAACAATGGAATGTGACTTAATATTGGTGATTCAAGTTCAAGAATGATAGGTGTGGGAATCAAAACTGACTCTAAAATATTACTCAAGTCGGGTAACAAAACAGGAGTCAATATTGATTCGGGAATTTGAACTGGATCACAGATTTGAGAATTTAGGTCACATTTCTCATTGAGTTCAATGTCATAAAAATGAGAACTTGCCAATTTGTCAATAGGACTTTCAAAAGTGTAAAATTGGTCAAGTTCAATATGATCATCAAAAATGAGTGATTCAATTTTATGATTAATTGGCACAGGATCCAATGTTGACTCGGAAAAAAGATTGAAATCAGGTGAAGATACCGGAGTCATAATTGAATCAGGAAGTAGAATTGAATCACTAAGTTGAGGTTCAAGATCATACTCATTTTTAAGTTCTATTTCAGGAAAGAAATAACTTGCCAAACTATCAATATCATTTTCAAAATTTGGAGTTTGGCAAGTTCAAATGATTGTTCTGAAATGGAACCTTGATTTTCAAAACAACATGACTCTTCGGCTCTAACAGAATGGTTAGTGACATCAGAACTGGTCAAACTGTGAGAACGTAGAGATTGGACCATCATATCTATGTCACGATTACGAGCGTTTTGAGCCTGAGTCATGGCTTCAAGCATCTCTTCATAATTGATAGGTTCATTGTTTTGATGAAAAGATGAAGTGTTGTCTTGGAATTGGTGGTGAAATTATGAGTCCATCAGATTTTGTGATTTTTGTTTGGACTCACGCATACTCATTTACAAAATTGATGTTTTCCTCTTTTGGACTGGTGGAACTGAGTATGAATCTTGAAAATATTGTGGACTAGGTGGATAAGGAGGACAAGTCGGTTGAAAATTAGACTCGGGGAAGGTGAATCCCCACTGACTCTGTGAAGAGTTGAAATTATTCTGGAAATTATGGTTATAAGATTGGGGGCATGGATTATATTGATTCGGATAAGACCAATCCGGCACACTAGGTTGGTTAAAGTTATGATATGCCGGGTTGGTAATATCTGAAAAAAAGGATGGTGTAATATGGATTACTATTAAAATTGGAAAAATTATTGTTATAAGCCATATCACACAATAAAACACAAACAAAAACAAACAAATAAGCAAACAAAAAAGAAAAATTCTAACCTAAGTTAGGGTAGACCTATGACCTAGACGACTCCTAACTGGTTAGACTGTCCACGGGAGGTATAATGTAGACTTTGACCACAAGCTAATCAGCCAGGTCAGGGTAAGATTGGTGGGAGGTTATCCGTCAAAGACGTTCCTTAATTAAATAACCACCAATCTTCGGGCTTTCGGCCCTTAATCCCCTTCCTAGACACTGATTTGGCAGGAGTCAAATTCCAACACCTTTCCCCCTAGGATAATCTCCTAATTGAGTCCGAGATGTCCCTAGGGCCAACGTCTACTCATTTTTAGTTAGGCTTGGGTTAGTGAGTGCTTGGAATCTGATTTTTGGGTCAAGGAAGGGTGATTAAATCCCCACCTTATCTTGTTATGGGGTGGTGCCCTTAAGATTAGTTAGTGCAAGTGTACAAGATATGCAAACAAGATTCACTCAAAGCGATGTAAATCAACCAAGAGATGAGTCATATTCTAAATGCAATGCGAACGTACCTTGCTGCAGCACTCTTTAACAGTAAAGTAAATGAATTGAAAAGACACGTGCCTAAAATGCAAACGTCTAATCAATTTTTTTAACTTTTTCAACAAATGTTTTACTATTGGTTTATTAGCAGGCTTATGGTGATGGCATATAAGAAATAAAGTTTGCAGAAAACTATAATTTTGCAAAGCAAGCAGCCCTGCAAAAAAAGTCAGTAGTGAACTCTTCCTTGCCGCGAAAACGCGGCCAAGGCCGAGCAAACGCGGCAATTCAGAGGGTACTTGGTATCTGCTATCTAGAGCAGAGGCCCAAGACCACTTATATATTACTGCAATCTTCTTTTCCTGCCCTGTAACCTGCAACAGAGAAGAAAAATTCATTTTAGTTCAAAAATTCAATAAAAACCGTTACCCTCCCCGGCAACGGCACCAAAATTTGATTGAGCTTGAACCTGCACAAAAAATACGGAATTTCAGAACTTAAAAATAGAGATGTGCAAGTGCTCAATTCTACCGCGATAGCAAGTGGCTATGCGGGTCGTGATCCACAAGGAGGGTTAGCGATAGAAGCGTTCAAGGTTTGTATTGAAATCTTTGTGAAGAAAACGAAGGTTCTTCTTTGTTTTAAGAAATGAAAAATGAAAAACGAGTTGAGTTAAAGTTAAAAATAAAACGATAGATGGAGAAGGTGGAGAAAATCAGAAAATGACTATGTACAAATGAATTGAAAAAGAAGGAAAAGGATTTGGAAGATGTGGTGATCTATACTAAAGAAATAAAAGAAAAAAAGAAGGTTAAAGAAATACTTACCTAGTTTGGTTGATGACTTACCTGGAACCCTTGCATATTCTACCTTGCTTCGGAGGCGTTCAATGCATAAGCCATAGGATCGAGCTCAGTCCCCATTCGCATTATATCATCAAGACGAGCAAGAATGAAGTGATACGGATCTTGAGGAGGAGAACGTCACCATGAATTATCGTTGGCACTCACACAAACATCGTTATACTAATGCTTCTGGATTCACTTGCATGCTCATCAAAACCAACATAGGTAAAGTAGAAAGAAGAAAAAGAAAACAAAAGTAAAGAGACGAACATAAAAAAAATATTACCTTTTATTGCTTGAAACGATGGAAGAAAGGAGGAGGGTACATCGGTGTCACTCTCAACATAAGCCTCTCTCTTACTTACATGAATCTCAATCTAACTTAAGCTTACATACAAATTAAAATTACATAAAAAGAAAACTAAAACCTATACTACAAAGTGGAAAACTAGACTAAATCCTATCTCTGCATGGTCGTCCCATTTTCAGTGCAAATCTTGCCCTTTTATAGGCAAAAACCCAACCTACAGGAGAGGATAAAGATAGAGGGAGCAAACACTCCCCCTAACTCCATAACAGAGCCGCGGAAACACGATTTTGGCCGCGTTTTCGCGGCCTTGCTGTGGCCAGGTGGCCACAGCCTGTTGGTGGAGCTCTCCGGCTTCGCGTTCTGGTTTTATCTTCAGTTGGATTTCTCGTTTAAGTCCGAGATTTTGACGAAATGGCCTTTGATCTTTGCTTCAACCGATCGATTTTGGGAGGATTCTTCTCAACCAGTTTTCAACCTCTCTGATTTTGCCCTGATTCACTGAGTTTGAATTAATTCTGATTTAATTCAGAATTTGGTGGGCTTTTGGGCTTATTTCTCTTCACTCTCCTTTAGGAATGGGCCTGCAAATAAATTAAACATTTAATTAGGACAATGCAGAGTTTATTCTATAATAAGTATGGGAATATGATAATAAATGTGCAACATTAGCGACCAATCAGTTGACCGCTCGGTCAATCACCAATGGTCATATTTTTGACCGTTGGGCAGCGTAAGTGGACCAGCCGGTCGACTGTTCCAAACAGAGAGTAGATGGGTTACAGTCGGTCGACCGATCGGTCGACCGAGGTGCACAATTCTTTCTTGTTCACTTCGATCGATCTTTGTTGACCGACCCAATACAAAAATCTTTGTAAATATTTGAAATTCTATTTTCTTTTTGCAATATATTTTTCAACAAAAAGGATCAAAATATGGTTCATATAATATTGTGAAGTCTGAAACTGTGAGATCAAAATCAACACAAAATTTTAAGAAGTAGAACTAATATTTTGTCGAAAAAAATCTCTTTTAAATACAAGAATATTTCTAAAATAGATCATGTAATATTATTTTGTACTTTTTTGAAACCATCTTCAAAAACTCTTGAAACAAAAACCCAAATAATATTTTGTATGTGTGTATATGTGTCAATATTCAAAGCTAACTATATCACTAATTCTTAGTTTTAACAAACTAAAAAAATCTTACATTAAGAAGAAAAGAAAATTGCTTTTCTTTGCCAAAAGGAATCCTTTGGAGCTTGTCTCTTAGAATAAATTTTACGATTCAATCTTTTTAGCTTAGCTCTAGGATCACCAATTTATGAGGGCTTCATAAATTTGTGAGTCTTTATGGAGAAGCCAAACTCAACATGAAATTAATCTTATTGCCTGAAACTTATATAGATTACAATGCTAGAATAAATAACTACATGGGATTATCATCATCAAAACTTAGGGAAATGACCTTTAAGCTAACAATCTCCACTTTTTTGATGATGACAAAACACATGGAGTTAATTTAAATAAAATTGGAAGAGGCTTCAAATGAAGCTCTCCCTAAACAAGTGCATACATAAAGAATGTGACATGCATACCTAAACAAGTGCATACATAGGATATTCAATGTGTGACAAAATCATCAATTAAAGCATAGGGATGTGATATTCAATATAAGAGAGCTCTATGCAACACATTTATGCATAACAAGATACGATAGATAATAACATATGCATAAATGTTTTCCTCCATCCATCCAAAAACCACCAACCTCAGAATACAAGATGATTCAAACACATGAACAATGGATCAAGTTTTTATAGCCAAAGCAATTGTTAAAATACCAATACCACATAAAACATGTGTCCAACAAAATGAAGTTTCCAACACAAAATACCAACATAAAACATGTGTCCAACAAAATGAAGTCACTACAACAACTAAAAATAACAGCTACTTCTTCTCCCCCTTTTTATCATACATCAAAAATAGGGAGAAGTCAAGCATTTCCTTCATCTTCATCATCATCGTCATCGGGTTCTGCAACTGGATGATAAGCCATGGAGGGATCTGAAAGTATACCTAGAGGGGGTGAATAGGTGTACAAGCTAATTTAGAACAAATGATACAGAATTTAAAGCCTAATTGGTAACACACTATGTGTAACTAAGAGTGGGCCTGAATTCCCCGTGAAAGACTCTGGAACTACTCCTCTATATTCCTTTAAACTAAGAGTTGAGGTGATTTAATAAGCTCTCTTGGTTGAACACAAGTGAGTGCATACACAAACTATATCTAGCATATGAATATGTACAATGTAAAGTAATGCAAGATATAAGAAAGAGAGAGTTGAGAGATAGTGGATCAAACGCAAACACCATGATATGTTTCGAGATTCGAGCCACTGCTTTACGTCCCCAACTTCACACAGTAGGATTTCCACTATGTCCACACAGAACCTTCCACAAAGGGACCTCCACTGAGAAATTATAACTCAACATCGAGAATACACAACTCCTCTCTTAAACACAATCACCTCTACACAAGAGGGAAGGCACAAAGCCAAAGTAAAGAAAAGATTACAATCTTGGTGATCAAATGATCACTAATAATACTTAGTGATCTCAAAGGATCACAAATAATTTTTCTCACAAAAAGATCCTAAAGATGTTGGCCCAAGGTTACAATCACCGGTTTTTTAGTGTGTTTTGATGATTACAAAACATATTAGTTATTTGTACTAATATTGTTTGTTGTTTAAGTGTGTTTCAGGGTTCTAATTTAACTAGAAGGTATCTTCCCAAAGAAAGCGTTTTGGACTCAAGTCACCTCAATTTGGGCTCAAGAATCAAGTGTCAAAGATCATATGGTGAAGCCCTCTTGAAGAACTTGTAGTCTTTAGAACCCATGTAAGAATTAGAGTGTTAAAGGTTGAGTTTGGATTTTGGCTCTAGGATACACACACACACACAATTTCTTGTTTATAAATTTTTCATGTTTAAGACTTTTTGTTTCTAAGTTTTTTCATGACTTGACTAATATACATGACTCCTAGTTTTACAAAGTTATATATCATAGTTAAATCATGTATATTCCTTCTATCATGATACTTAGTTATTTTTACTTCAAAATAATTTTTACATCAAAATTTTCAAAGTTCAGACCTGCTGTTATTTTTCTGTTTCAGACAAGTCCGGCCGACCGGCCCGGTCGACCGGCGCCTGTCCCAGGACATGCACACTTGTGCATGTCTATCGGCCGACCGCCGGGTCGACCGACTGACTGCACCTTGCTCTCGGGTTTTCTGGGTCGACCGCTCGGGTCGACCGCCTTCAGAAACCCATGTTTTCTCTTAGAGGCCGGTCGACCCTGCCGGTCGACCCGAGCCCAACGGCTATTGCCACATAGGCATCCGGTCGACCGGCAGGCCTGCAAAGTGCCCAACGGCTCTTTCCTCTTTTGTGCAATCTGAAATCTGCCTTCTTTTTATGTTTGTGGCAGATTTATCTGGGTTTTTAGAGAACTTTTTCAGGTCAAATAAGCTTTAAATAATATGTTTTTAACCCCTTCTTCTCCCTATAAATAGAGGAGAATAGGCTCTTGCAAAACACCAAGAAAAATCCTCAAGTTTTCAAAAGAGATAGAAAAGTTTTTAAGCTCTTCACTTCCATTCTTTCTTGAGCTTGTTTTCAGTTGTTTTCTCTAGCATAAATCATCTCTACAACTGAGTTTTCTCACTACACTCCTTAGTGCCAAAAATCCTTTACTCATTCTATAAGGAAGTTGTAAAAGAGTGAGACATTGTAAAGAGTTTAGTGATCTTGTTGTGATCACTTTGGTTACTTGTTCTTCTTGTTCTTGTGGAGACACCTCTTCGGTAGAGGTTATTGTAATTGGTGGAGCTTGGTGCTCGGGTCTTCGGTAGACCGTTGTAAGCGTCCTCGGTGGATAGTGGAAACCCTTCACGGAGGTGAAGGCGGGGAGTAGAGCGGTGGCTCGACCTCGAAACAAACATCTTGTGTTTGCGATTGCTTTGTGTCCATTTTGCTTTAAATTTCTCTTACTCTCTATTGCTTTCAATTACTTGTTTGAGATCTAATTTTATTTCCTTGTGTTATTGCTTGTGATACTTGTGATATATCTTGTGTGCATTTCATCATTGCATATTATTCATTCTTTGTTCGATCAATTCTCATACAACAAGGTTGCATTGCGCGCCTCTAACCCATTCAAGGGGAATTGGGAGGAAGGAGTTCAGAACCTCTCACGGGGTATTCGGCTCTTAGTCTTGTTTTGAGAGATCGTTACATCATTCATCCATCTTAGTTTTAAAAAGATTGTTAGATTAGCATTTACACCTATTCACCCCCCCCCAGGTGTTTTTCAAAGATAGATTTAGAATTGATTGGTCAAGTATGTGAGAAAACAAAATATTTTAAAAAAGAAATAACAAAGAAAACACTTGAGAAAACTTCTTGATAGATTTGAAAATTAAGAACAAAAGTAAAATTTTCAAATCTTGTTTTTCTTTGATTTTCCAAATACTTTGAAAACAAATAAGATGTAGAGATTTTGGCACAAAAACTTCTTTTTAAAACTTGCTGAAAACACTAGAGATGTAGGAAAATTTTGCTCTTAAAAATCTTGGTGAAAACAGGCCAAAGGAACTCATATTTATAGGAGTCGTTGGCGTCCAAAACAGGCCCAGAATGGCCTGTCAGTCGACCGCCCGGTCGTCTGGCTCCAAGGCACATTGCCTTGTCGGTCCACCGCTCGGTCGACCAGGCCTACCTGAGAGCTGGGTAGTGCCAGTCGGTCGACTGTCGTCGACTGGCCACATGGGCTGAAGCCTTGTGCACGTTTATGTACATCGGTTGATCGACCAACCGACCGAGATCTGGTCCCGTCGACTGATTGGTCGACCACTAGCAGGCTCAAGACTGGGTTATAGGTCATGAAATCTTAGTCTTTAATTATTCATAAAATCTCATAAAATCACATAAAATTCACAAAAATAAGTTCTTGTAAATATTTGAAGTACATAAATATGTGACTAAAAATTAATACATATTACAAACTATTTGAACTATTTTTGAGGCATGGAAATATTAGCTTTAAACAAAAACTATATTTTCTGAAACTTGAATTTTGAAATAAAAACCTGTTTTCTCCAAAACTTATATGGATACAAAAACATGATATTTCAACTCAATTGAAGCATAGTATGTATTGATAGAATCCAATACACATAAAAATGATATATCTATGTTTTTGACATTAAATCCAAAACTAAGTTTTGTTAAAAATAAAACTTGAAACCATGAACTAGAATCATCAACATAAATTTTTAGTCAATATGAAACATAAATGTATATGGATGGAATCTAATATACATTAAACCATGTAAAACTTCTTTTGATGCTATCTATTCATGAAAATAAAAGATATGTTCTTAAAAATTCAAAACGGTTAAACCGAAACCAATAAACTTTTGACTTGTGTGTGTGAACTTGAGCATATCAAGACTAATCAATCTTTACACAAGATCTAAACATTATAAACAAACCTAGATGCAAGTCCTCTTTGATCTTTATCTCGAAGATGACTCGATCCAAACAAGATTCATAGAGCTTGACTCCATCCGTGTGCTAGATGCGATCTTGACGCGCGAGCTCTTAAATCACCATGTGTTAGCTCCAAAACTGGCTTTGAATTTTTTGCTGAAGCTAAACACCTACTAAGATCTTGATCAATATCTGAAACTTATTAAACAGAAGATCATTAGTAAACAACTTCATAAGTTAGTCATCATCAAAATTAAGGTGAAGGGCCTTTGGGCCAGCAATCTCCCCCTTTTGATGATGACAAAACTTATGAGGTTATATATGCATTGATTAAGGATAGGCTTCATCGAAGCTCCCCTTAACTTATGCATAATCAATAAACACATAAAGATATTCAATGTAGCACAACATACCAATAACAATTAATAAAAGATATGTAATAAGAATCATAAAAACACATCACAAACACATGTATATATCCATAAACAATTAATCAAGTATGCATATATAATCTTAAATCTTTCTCCCCCCTTTTGTCAATTATCAACAAAGGGTTGAGAAAGGCAAACAAAACCAATAAACATATTTTAAAACAATTTTAATACCAATAAAAAAATCAATTGAAAGAAAAACCATCTTTTTATCAATTGAAAAAAAACAATCTTCTTATCAATTGATATCAATAGAAGGACATGATACTAATTGAAAGTTAAAGCCAAACTTTTTTAGGTAAATACTAAAACTATTTTGCAATATAAATACCAAATTGAGAATAATACCAATTTAAGATTATTGATACTAATATTAAAAATGTTAGCATATACCAAAACAAAATTATTTTCATCATAAAGAGTAGGAGTAAGATACCAATTGAAAATAAAACTAATTGAAGGATAGAATAAGAATTTTTCTCCCCCTTTATGAAATACCAATAAAAACAATGCATAAGCTTGTAAAGATATCAATTATCATTAAGAATTAAAGTTTAACATAAAATTAATTTGTGCTTTAAACATGCATGTCAATGTAAAATAAGTTCAATCAAAATCATATATATGTATGTATGAAAATGAAAATACCACTTGAAATTTGAAACATACATATATAGAAAACATGAGTATATAAAAATAAATTTTCATTAAGATCATATATAACTCATATCTACCTCTCTTTCATGCACATGTTTAAAAAGATTTCTATTAAGGGCATATAAGGCATGATCTCTCATCCAACCGCCCTTAAAGGGTAGAAGTTTTCAAAAATAGAATATAAGGGCTGAGATATTCAGAGAGAGAAAGAGAGAGATTGATGTAATAGATGGTGACAATCTATGTAAAGGTATCTCCTTTCTTCTCCATTATAATCTTCTCTATCTTCTACATGATGCTTAACTAATTTTTCTTCTCATGGCAAACTAACTACTAACCACTAACCATCTAACCAATTACTTGATAACCACATGATCTAGTAGCCTCTACAAGGCCTTGCTCTTATAAGAGCCATTGATGGCTCATGATGATGGATTTTAACATTCTAACATTTCTAACATCTAACTCACTAACTTGCTAACTTGCAATGTCTTCTTTATTTCATGGTCACCTCTAACCGGTTTTGATGATTTGATAGCAACTTGCAACTTATTGTGCGGTATGGATGTGTTGTTTGAATGTAGAAAAACTATCTTATGAGCCATGCTTTGTATCGTCTCTTGAAGGCACAGATTAGTGATGGCCAAGGATCCATGTGAGACAACTATCACTAAGAGGTTAGCATAGTTAGTGGGACAATTAGTAGTTATTAGTCATGAGTTTTCTTTTATCTTTTTTTCAAAACCCTTTTACTAACTTTGTTTCATTTACTTTTTGTTTTCGAACCCACTTTCTAAATCACTTCACCTTTCTTGCTTTTATTTTTCCGACTCCGCAATCATTTCTCATTTGTTTTCACTTTGCATTTTTATCATCCTCTTTGGATTTCTTTTCTTTTATTTTTCTCATTCATTAACGAAGAAGAACTTGTTAACATATGATGTGAATGAGAACTGTTAATGCTTCTATCGCCTCCCGTCCCTGTGGATTCGACCCGTTGAGCCAATGCTATAACGGAAGTATCGAGGGAACATTAGCACACAATTAATTTCACTGATTCATAAATACACATTTTCAAGTGCTGGTTTCATCTCGATCAGAGCCCAAAAGAGAGCTAATTTCGCTCATAACCCTGTTAAAAGGCCGAAGCCACTAGCTTCGCACGAAGCTTCAATCAGCTCCGCTGAGGGCTAACATTAGCTTCGTTGGAAGCTTTCTCACCAAATCCATTGAAAGTGTGGCTCAGCTCTGTTCTGAGCTAACCTTCTAGCTTTGCCTGAAGCTTCACCTAGCTCATCAATTGAGTTAACTTCTAGCCTCGTTTGAGACCTTGAATATAGCCTCCCCCGAAGCTTTTTAGATGAGCTTCGCATGAAGCTCTCATCTAGCTCCGCATGAGCTTCGCCAGGTCATATAACCGTTCTCCAATCCCCTAGAGGGGATTAGCATTTATAACTCCACTTCTAATAGTGAAATTAGCTGCTTTAGTCGGCGGTTACACCCACCCACTTGGTCCCATAATAAGTGAAGATGTGTAGGTAGGTTCCAACACCCTATCTTTGCCAGAGGCTCACTTTTAGCTTTGCTACCAGGCTATATCAAGCCTGGCGCGAAGCTAATAAGCTGATCCAGTCTTGCTAAATTCAAGGGAAAGTTACACTCCTATTTTTGCTATAAATAGCCCCTTGCAAGAGAGAAGAAGGGCTAAAAATTTTCGGAGATATAAGAGACCTTTAGCCCAAAAGTGTCCTCTTTCTTTTAAGCTTCCAAAGCTCCAGAGACTCAACTCTTTTTCATTCAGGGTCCCAACACTCTAAGTCTTCTAGCTTTAGAGGATTTCTAGAACCAGGTGGAAGGAAATTCTCTCGAGAAGGCTTGAACATTTGACGAATTGTATCACCAATGGGATAAAGTGATCGCGCGCTGATCAGATTCCCATCGACATACCTTCTCAGAAATCTTAGAGGAGATCATTTATAATCCTTTTTTTATTTCTTTAAAAGAATTACTTGTAATTTTGCTCCTCGATCCTTTTGTAAGGTTTCCCGCGTAACTAATGGAATACAAGATGGCGACTCTGCTGAGGAATAAAGTCTTCTTCTGCAATAAGAAGATGATGTCGCAACGCAACGGTTAGAGTACTGAACCCATCACCGTTGAAAATTTGGTCATCCACTTTGACCAAGAGAAGTTCGAAGAACTCCTTTCTGGGGGTGATTGATCGGTCACATATATTGCATATTTATTGTCACATTACCATGTTTATTATCTAAATAAATCATAGTAATAAGTCCTATTTTTATTTATAAAATGCATACCCATTGCTAAAGGATAGGAAAGAGAAACGAGCCCAAAAGCCTATCAAATTCTGATTTAATTCAAAATTAATTCGAAATCAGGAAATTAGGGTAGGTCATGGCAAATCAGAGAGGTTGAAAATCGGTTAGAATAAATCTTTCCAAATCAAGTGGTTAAAGCTAAAAATCAAAGGCTGTTTCATCAAATCCTAGAGCTGAAACGGGAAAACCAGCAGGAGATAAAGTCAGAACATCAAACGAGCGAGACCCATCAACCTGGTGTGGCCACCTGGCCACACCAAGGCTGCGAAAACGCGACCTTGGTTGCGTTTTCACGACTAGTTAGGCTTTGTTGGGGAGCGTTTGCTCCCCCTATGTTCGTACGTCCTCCCCCGTTTGGTTTTTATCTATAAATACTATATTTTTCAGAGAAAAAGGGACCGGAAAATAGTTTAAGTTTTTCTCTTTATTTTGAAGGTTTAGACTCTTTGTTAGATAGTATAGAAGTTGTATCTCTATTTTACAATTTGTAGTTCAGTTCAAATACTAGCAAGAGAGAGTAATTGAGTGATTGTAATCTGAATGTTGAAGTGACATCAATAAAAGGATCAAGCTTTCTCTTCTTCCAGTCTAATTCACGGTATGTCTTACTTTATTTACATGTATTATTTTTCATCTTTCATGAGTAGCTAAATTTATTTTCTGGGCTCACTATTGTTCCTCTCTTCGATCCCTCTTCTTTTTGAATGATTTTTGATGTAAAGACCCAATAGAATCATATGCATGCCTAAACTAAAGCCTTTCTTCTTTGAAAGTGTTCTTGAAGGCACATGAGGATGGGTTTAGATTTCTAAACTTTTACTTCTTTTAAAACTTCTCTTGAACTTATTTTTATTTCATACTTGAAATACTTGATGATTTAACATTCAATTCAAGATGATTTCTTAAAGAAAAGAGTTAACTTTTTCAAACTATCTTAATTAGTTTGCTTAAAACTTTCTAAACTCAAGCTTAAGTTTTTGCCTATGATCAAGTTGAGGCACTAAGAATTTCAAGAGAAGAATACATTATTGAGTAGTGAGATAGTGAGCCCAGATCTTCTTCTTATATTAAAAACAACAAACCACTCTTCAAGCTTTTTAAATCACCTTTTCCAAAGCCTTCTCTAAGTTTGCAAATTTTCTTTTAATCATTTCCCTTCTCTCCATTATCTTTTTCAATTTATAAAAAAATAAAAAGAAAGACACCAACTCAATTTTTTGTTACTTAACAAAAATACCGAAAAACTTCTATCGCATTCCTCCTCGTGGACATGACCCGTTAGCCCAAAGCTACACGATAATTCTTATCACATTCAATTTACAATCAAATTTTGGCGCCGTTGCTGGGGAATGAACGGTGTATTTGTTTTTTTAATAAGTTTGGTGTCGTGTTTCAGGGATGTCAAGATTCAGATTTAACACTCAAGCTTTGCAAGAGAAGACTTGTATTCTGTGCCCCTACTCTCGAAAGTAGGAAACAGAATTTCAAGAAATTGCAGCGTAAGTTTGAAAATTTGTGGACTACTAAAAACTCTTTTTTGCAGGACATATTGCTTGTAAAAATAAAGTTTTTGTGTTATTATTCTTGCTATATCTGATATTCACAATCCCTATTTTTAATCCAATAGTAATCTGAGTGATTGTTAATTGCTTAAAAAAATGTTTAGACTTACATTCTAGGTATTTATCTAATTACGTTTATTTTATAATTACTGTTGAAGATAGCTGGAGACAAGGTACGTATGCATATCATATAGTTTAGGAAACATTCTTGGGTGATATTTGCTTTTGAATGTTACTTTTCTATATCTTGCACACTTTGCACAATCAATTCTAAGGGCAAAACCCAAATCAAGATAAGGTGGGGAAGTTATTACCCTTCCTTAGCCCACAAACCATCTCCAAGCACGCACAACCTAAGCCTAAGTAAAATCTGATAGACGTTAGCGTTAGGGACATTTTGAACTCACTAGGAGATTATCCTAATGGGGAAGGTGTTAGAATTTGACTCCTGCCAAATCAGTGTCTAGGAAAGGGATTGAGGGGCGAAACCTCGAAGGCTGGTGGTTTGGTTTAATTAGGCCGTCGCTTTTGCGCGAATACCTCCCACCAATCTTGCCCTGACCTGGCTGATTAGCTTGTGGTCAGAGTCTGCATTATATCTCCTGTGGACAATCAACCAGTTAGGAATTGTCTAGGTCAAGATTACCTTAGACTAGGCTTGGTTGATTACTCTTGTTGACTATTGGTAAACTTGTTTGTGATTGTGTTTGTATATGCAAGTGTTGTCAAGAGATCCTAATTCATCTAGGTTGACTAGAAACACATCACCACCCAAATTTGAACCAAGACCAGATCCGGTTATGGCTCAACCGACATCTTTGCAGGATAGGTTCTATCCCATTAGAATCTCACTTCCATCTTGCATCCAACTTTTATTTGTTGGTGAATACAATTTTGAGCTCAAGCCTCAGTTCATCAACACACTCCCCAAGTTTCATGGCTTAGAGTCCGAAGATGCTTATTTCTTCATATTAGAATTTGAGAAAGTATGTCTAATGATGAAAATTCTACACCTTGTAGATGATGCTATTAGGTTGAGATTTGTCCCTTTCGCTCTTAAGGACTTAGCCAAGAAATGGCTCTACAGCTTAGCGGCCGGCTCTATCACATCTTGGGATAGTTTTATCAAGGTCTTCTTGAAGAAATTCTATCCAATTCATAAGACCGCTCTCATTAGGAGGAACATCATGCAGTTTAAGTAAGAACCTAGTGAACCGTTTTGGAGGTACTTTGAACGCTTCAAAGATCTCCTTGTCCAATGTCCTCATCATGGAATAGAGAAATGGCGACAATGCCAAATTCTTTATGACGGTTTAGACTACTGAACCAAGACCCTCTTAGAAAGCATGTGCCAAGGAGGATTCTTGTAGAAGGATGAGAATGAAGGATGGGATTTATATGAGAATCTAGCTGAAAAGACCATCCAATGGGAACCAACTAGTGAAAACTCTAGGATTCCAAACTCCATCTCTTCAAAAGGAGGTCTCTATTCTATTGAATCATCCATAGCTAACGAGGCTAAGTTAGCAAACCTAGCGAGAAGACTGGAAGCTTTAGAAACTAAGGAACTAAGTCCAGTCAATCAAGTCAGCCCAAACCAATTTTCAACTCCGGGTTGTACTTACTGTTAGGCCATGAATCATGTGTTTAAGGAGTTTCCTGTATTTCAAACTCAACAACACTTTTCAGAACCGATGAATGCGGCCTTTTCATGGCCGAACAATGATCCTTACGCACCAACGTACAATCCTGGCTGGAGAAATCACCCAAACTTCTCATGGAGCTAACAAAACAATGACCACCCACGATCAAACCATGCAAGCCACTTCCATCATTCCAATAATTCTTTCAATCATCAACCCAACTTTCCAAATCACCCTCACAATTCTCCCAACAAATTTTCACATTATCAACAAAATTTTCCTAACCAAGCTCCACAACCCTCCTTTCAGAATCCTCAGCTTGAAAGGAGAATGACTGACTTTGAGAGAAATATGAAAAAGTACATGAAGAACCAAGATTCCCTCATGCAAACAATACAGAGGCTAGAGGGTCAAATGAGCCAATTAGCCAATCCACAGAATGAGAGGCAAAAGGGTACATTGCCCAGTCAACCAATTATGAATCCTAAGAACTCTTAACAAGCTCATTTGACTGAAGATCAATCATTGAATCAATGTAATGCTATTCATACATTGAGGTCGGAAAAGAAAGTTGATAACCAAGTGTCAACACCACCCAATCCCAGTCAGCACAATCATACTCTAGCCACCTCATCTCGTCCCAATCCTTCCAAATCTGACGATTCTGAAACAGATAAATCAACCAGTCAGGTGTACAAGCCTATAGTACAATTTACTAATAGGCTAAAGAACAACAAGCAGAATTCACACAAGGATAAAATATTTGAGATCTTCAATCAAGTGAAGATAAATGTGCCACTCCTTGATGCCATCAAACAAGTCCCATCCTATGTAAAATTTCTTAAGGACATGTGCACCAAGAAGAGAAAGACTAATATACCGAAGAAAGTCTTCTTAACCACTAACATTAGTGAGCTGTTGTCGGGTCTGATCCCTATCAAGTACATGGATCCGGGTTGTCCCACCATTGCCTGCACTATAGGACAAGCCAAGATTAGTCATGCACTTCTTGACTTGAGAGCAAGTATCAACCTGCTTTTATTCTCAGTTTATCAACAACTCGAGTTGGGCGATCTTAGTCCAACTCGAGTCACAATCTAACTGGCTAATCGTTCTGTGAAAGTTCCAAAGGGGGAAATTAATGATGTCCTTATCCGGGTCGGGGAGTTTATCTACCCAGTTGATTTCATAATTCTTGAGACACAACTTGTGTCCAATCCTAGGGCCCAAACTCCTGTTATCCTAGGGCGCCCATTCCTTACTACTGCTAATGCTATTATCAATTATAGGAATGGGTCTATGAGATTAACCTTTGGGGACATGACTAGAGAACTCAACGTTTTCAACCTAGAAAAACAACCTCGTAAGATAAGAGACCAAACATTTGAGGTAAACTTTGTTGAAAATAATTGTGATGAAGAAAGTGAAGGTATTAGAGAATGAGTCTCTGTTTATTAATGAATTATTTAAGAATGAATGCGATTATCTTAATGAGAAGGCATATGTCGGAGATCCTAGTTTTCGAGTACCTTTTAAAAAAGAGAAATTTGATTTGAATATCTTCACTTTCGATGAGCCAACCAATAATATATCACATGAGAACATAATTCAAGAACCTCCGATTGATATACTCTTTGAAAACCTCTTCGAAGAAGAACTCATGTGTTTGGATGAACCAACTAGGGATATTTTTGTTAATTATACATCTCCAGGGGAAAGTGTTGACCTAAGTTTTGAGGAGATGTATGGAACTGAGTTAGAATTTTTAGGCATTCATAATGAGGAAGTTCCAACTGAAAAGTGTGGTGGTGATCAATTTTTGAATAATGTGTAGAAATATGAGGAAGAAAAATATAACGAAGGTGAGACTAGGGAGGAAGAGGGCTAAAATGACAAAAAAATTGGCCTCCCTACTATGCCCTATAAAGAGGACCCATTGGAATGATGGGAAGAGAGCTAGAGGGATGAGACCGAAAAAGATCTAGCTGTGGGAGAAACTTGATGTTGTACATATTTTTGTATAATATATGCACCTTTTACATTTCATTTCATGCATCTATGCATTTCTTTCATACATTGGGGACAATACATGAGATTACTGTGGGGGAGGGCTCTAACATGACTTATATAACTAAAAAAAAAGAGAGAAGAAAAAAAAGGAAATATATATATATATATATATATATATATATATATATATATATATATATATATATATATATATATATATATATATATATATATATATATATATATATAACTTTTTGAAAGGTAAGAACAATATTTTGATATATTTTTTTGTAAGAAATTAAGTCAATTTTAAGGAATAGGAAAATCATAATTAGGATTTCTTACACTTGGTCAAAATAAGATGAATTGTTAATTTTTAGGGTTAGGAAGAAAATTTGTGCAAGTAGTATTAATTGCACATAGAAACTATATAATACTACTCCTGGCTCCTGAAAATCACGTTTTCTCCCCGTTTGGGCCTAATTATGCTATTATAAGGCCTAATTCATACCAATCAAGATTGAAAGTTTGAATTTAGGTTAAATTGTCCAATTAAGACAAGGAACAAGATTTATTAGTAGTAATTTTACATAGAAACTATGCAACACCACTCACGGCTCGTGAAAAACCATGTTTTCTCCCTGTTTGGGCCCTATACGACTCTTATAATGCCTAGTTCAGGCCAATCAAGGCTGAAAGTTTGTCTTTTGATCAAACTTTCAAATTAAGATTAAAAACAAGTTTAATTAGTAATAACTGTACATAGAAACTATGTAATACTGCTCCTGGTTCTTGAAAACCATATTTTCTCCTGTTTCAGCCCTATTCGGCTCTTTAAGGCCTTGTTCAGGCCGATGGGGACTGAAAACAATTTGATTTTAGGTTAAACTTTCCTACTAAGACAAGAAACAAAGATAATTTGCAATAATTGTACATAGAAACTATGTAAAACTACTGCCGATACTTGATGCCCACGTTTTCTTCATGTTTAAGCCCTAATTAGGTCAATTAAGTGCTAGTTCAGGCCAGTTTGGTCTGAAAGTTTGATTTTTTGTTAAACTTCCCAATTTTGAGTAAAAATAAGGTTAATTAGTAATACTTATACAATAATGCTATGTGGATGACTTTCTGGTGGTGGAGGTGTTCATCAACGAAGGACCATAGCCTACATCAGTTGGTCAGGCGGGATCAGAAGGTTCTGCCGCATTTCGACCTCAAGAAACACCATTGTTCTTGGTCAACGAGAAGCTTCTTCGATGTTTACGTCATGCATGGTGACGTAATCAGCCTCCGATCGCCATCACAGTGCTCAACTCTTCTTTGGCGCCCTTCCAAACGCCTTGTACTTGGAGTAGTGAGCATGCTTCAAGGAGAGAGTGCAACCTCTTACTGAGAGAGAAGGACTTCTTTGTACTCTTTTATTGTAACACTCAATCTTATTGTATAAGAGAGCGTGTTGTATCACCTTCATATGTTGGATATAAATAAAAGTGACACTTTTTTCCTTCTATTGTCTTGAACTCTTCCCTTTTTTTTTAAGTCAGACGAATAGAAGCAAAGAATCTTTGACCTGTCAAAATTATGTGATAATCTTAACGAGTCAAATTTTGTAGAGAGAGATCCTATTTCAGGAACTCAATAATGCTGTCAGAGGTGTGATATTAACTTGACAAGGGATAAGATAATTTTTGTGGACCTGCCACTCTATAAAGGAAAGTGACAGGTGGAACTTGTACCCCCAGGGAAGATGAGCTTTTATCAGAGGTTAGGGATTAACTTGATTAAGCTCAGCTGGGGATCTAATGAAAACACTGTTAATGGTGTAATGTTAACCTAACAATATTTTTAGGTAGACTTGTTGTTCTGTTTGGGAGAATAACAAGTGAGACTAGATTCGCAGGGGATCTAGGAAAGTCTTTACCGTTAGCGGTGTAATATTAACTTAACGGGTTGAGCGTAATCTTGCCAGAAGTGTAATGTTAACTTGACAAAGATGTGAGTCAGAGGTGTGATATTAACTTGACTCAAAAGCATTTCAGTTTTATTTGGGAAAACTGAAAGTGTCACTGTCATAGGTGTGATGTTTAACTTGACAGTGAGGTTAATGCTAGAGGTGTAATTTTGAACTTGGCATTGGTCATCTCGACTTTAACAAGGAAGTCCGAGGGAAAGTCATGACCTTAAGTGTATTGTTAAACTTAGCAATGACTTGGACGCTAGAGGTGTAGTATTAAACTTAGCATCGTTCATTTCAGCTTCGATATGGAAGTCTAAGGGAAAATGACTGTCAGAGGTTTAATATTGAACTTGGCAGCGACTTGATTCCTGTTAAGAGTGTAATGTTAAACTTTAATAGTAATTTGTCAGAGGTGTGGTATTAACTTGACAAAAATTGGTTTGCGATACGAGCAATTTGAGGGCCTGCCATTCTATTGATGAGAATTGACAAGTAAAATTTGAAATGTCAGAGATGTAGTTTTAACTTGACAGTGATTGACTTGCGATATGAGCAAATTTTGAAGACTTGTCATTCTATTAATGAGAATTGACAAGTGAAGTTTGAAATGCCAGAGGTGTAGTGTTAACCTGACAAATTTGAAGGCTTGCTACTCCATATAGTGTTGACAAGTCCGGTTTGTACTCAATAGGGAGTATTGAAAATTTTCATTACCAGAGGTATAGTATTAACGTAGTAATGATTGTATTTTGTAGACCTACCATTCTGTGTATATTACAACAAAAGAGTACAAAGATGCCCTCTTGCTCAGCGAAAAGTTGCACTCACTCCTCGAAATATTGAAGTGCCCAAAGCTTGTCCTCTTGACTGTAGCCCGGAATAGAGGATCAACTCTCTCCCCTCTTGAGAACAATGGTGCTTCTTGAAGTCAAAATGCAGGAAGCATTTGGATTCCACCCGACCAATTGGTGTGAAGTTTTCACAAGGCCATAACCCTTCGCTTAATGGGAAGCTGCACCACGAGAAAGTCATCTAATGAGCATGAATTTTTCATCGCTGTCACTTTTTGAATAAGATTGGTGAAGGGAGGATCTAAGACCTTACTGGTGACGTCCTCTTTTCTGTAAGCTTCAGATGCGCCATACTCACTGTGACCCAGGAAGGATCCAAGACATTACTGGTGCATTATGTCCAATAATGTCTTGATGTGTATCGACAACCGCGCGGATCTTCCTCGCCCATGGATAGGAGTTCTGACTCCTCAAGTGCTCGCCAATCGAATTAACTGGCCGGTCTAAATATTCTCCCATGAACCCGGCAAAGACACTGGAACCAGCACCATAGATATGGCCAAGACCTGCAAAAAATAAAAACCCAAAAGTTAAAATTCTGCAAGGACAGAAAATAGGAAGCCAGGAGCACAAGCGCGGGGCTAAAGTCATGAATCCAGATGCGAATCTCACGGACGTGGAGATAGAAAATATGGATCCGATGTAGTCTGATATTAGACTCGCATCTGATACATGAGACGCGAGGCATATATCAAAGATGCGTACAACTCCTTTTATCCTAGGGCGCCCATTCCTTACTACTGCTAATACTATTATCAATTATAGGAATGGGTCTATGAGATTAACCTTTGGGGACATGACTAGAGAACTCAACGTTTTCAACCTAGAAAACAACCTCGTAAGATAAGAGACCAAACATTTGAGGTAAACTTTGTTGAAAATAATTATGATGAAGAAAGTGAAGGTATTAGAGAATCAGTCTCTGTTTATTAATGAATTATTTAAGAATGAATGCGATTATCTTAATGAGAAGGCATATGTCGGAGATCCTAGTTTTCGAGTACCTTTTAAAAAAGAGAAATTTGATTTGAATATCTTCACTTTCGATGAGCCAACCAATAATATATCGCATGAGAACATAATTTAAGAACCTCCGATTGATATACTCTTTGAAAACCTCTTCGAAGAAGAACTCATGTGTTTGGATGAACCAACTAGGGATATTTTGGTTAATTATACACCTCCAGGGGAAAATATTGACCTAAGTTTTGAGGAGATGTATGGAACTGAGTTAGAATTTCTAGACATTCATAGTAAGGAAGTTCCAACTGAAAAGTGTGGTGGTGATCAATTTTTGAATAATGAATGTAGAAATATGAGGAAGAAAAATATAACGAAGGTGAGACTAGGGAGGAAGAGGGCTAAAATGACAAAAAAATTGGCCTCCCTACTATGCCCTATAAAGAGGACCCATTGGAATGATGGGAAGAGAGCTAGAGGGATGATACCGAAAAAGATCTAGGTGTGGGAGAAACTTGATGTTGTACATATTTTTGTATAATATATGCACCTTTTACATTTCATTTCATGCATCTATGCATTTCTTTCATACATTGGGGACAATGCATGAGATTACTGTGGGGGAGGGCTCTAACATGACTAATATAACTAAAAAAAAAGAGAGAAGAAAAAAAAGGATATATATATATATATATATATATATATATATATATATATATAAAACTTTTTGAAAGGTAAGAACAATATTTTGATATATTTTTTTGTAAGAAATTAAGTCAATTTTAAGGAATAGGAAAATCATAATTAGGATTTCTTACACTTGGTCAAAATAAAATGAATTGTTAATTTTTAGGGTTAGGAAGAAAATTTGTGCAAGTAATTTAGTCTTGATCTTTACTTTGATGAAATATGCACACTTTATACACTTACACACTTAGGGTTTAAAAATAAAGACTCTTATGCCTTGTAAAAGAAAAAAAGAAAAAAGAAAAAAAATATATATGTATATCTATGAAAAATAAACAAGTCTAATTATTGATTAGCTAGGTGCTTTGGCCTAAGAAAGCTTTGGTATCTGATTGGTAGTGAAAAATGCATTTTTATCATAACATTTACCATCACATTTTCATATTTATTCATATAATTCTGCACATTTATTGATATTTTGTGATTTATTGTGTGCAGGCCTCGAAATAATAAAAAGAAAGAATTAAAGCCTAAAAAGAGCCCAAAAGCCCACATTTAAAGTTCAAGTGCAAAAGCGCAAATACCTAATGTCAAAAGTGCAAATACACAAGGGCTAAGGTTGCAAATATTAAAGAAGAGGGAAGGATAGACTTCTATTCAACCCTAAACACTTGCAGGATGAGGATAAAAGCCAAAGAAGAGAAGGAAATTCGTGATAAAAGATTTGGGATCTAGGTAACTTGATTCCCAAGTTTTATCCAAATCTAAAGATTAAGAGCCAGGATGCAGCTTCCAGAAGACTACGCTCAGATGGACGGACCAGGAGAAGCCACGCACCAAAGCGCGTGGTATTTGGCTACAATAGTGCCGCGTTTCCGCGGCAAATTTCCCGTTTCCGTGGCATTTCTGACGAGTCTGGGGATCAGCTTTCGTGGCAGAGTTGTATTTGGACTCTACCTCCTTCTGCACTTATAAATACCCCTGCAGTGCAACCGAGAACAGCGTCCAGCGTCCAGCAGGGCCAAAGCTAGGGTGTTTAGGCTTTCTTCTAGTTTAGGTTTTCTTTCTCCTTTGCAATTTTTATTTTTCCTTTTTGTAAACCGAGAGGAGAGGATGTTCTCGTGGAGGAAGGAGATCTACTTGTACTGAGGGTGACAATCGGTGTAAGTTTTGCTTTTCTTCCAATGTTAAATAAATCGACTCGAGGTTCGTTTTGTTCTTTTATTATTTTTGTTCTTGTTATCTTCCATTGTTTCTCTCTAATGTTTGTGAACCATGAGATCCAATTACTTCGAGACTGCCTAGCCGAAGAAGAGCCCTTGATGGCCTATGGAGATGAACAAGCCGTCGCTTGCCAGTCTTTTCTTTTTGTAGTGTAGATCGCGAAGGTGGAAGATCCTATACGCCATACTTGAACGCCTTCCAAAGCAAAGTAAGTCGTCACAAAAGGATCAAAGGTAAGCAAGACTGAAGAGGTTGGTATGTATGTGTTTAATTTTCTTTCTTTTCTTTCTTTAGTTTAGATCACACCACTTCTTTCCAATTTATTTCTCCCACTTCATTGTAAATACCATTGTAAATAATAAAAATAAATAAAAAAGAGATAACTTGCTTAAACGCTTCCATCGCAGTTCCCTCCCTGAGGATCACGACCCGCATAGCCACTGCTACCGCGGATTAGAATTGAGCACCTTGCACATCCTTTTCCTAAATCTAATATTCTTTATTTTGTTGCACAGGTGAATCTCAATCAAAATTTTGGCGCCGTTGCTGGGGAGGGACGGTAAGTTATTCTCTAATAATAAAAAAATTATTAACTAATTCTTTTATTCTTTTCTGTTTGCAGGTTTGGAGAACAGAAAAACAACAGCAGAAGTGGACATATAGCAACTCTGTGCCTCTGCCCTCGAAGGCAGAGCATCAGAGCCTACTATAGTGCCGCGGATCCGCGGCCTTAGTAGTGAACTACTAACTGCAATTTCTGCAGGTTGCTACATATTGCAAAATTTGTTTTCTTCTCTGTTCCAGTTTGTTCTGTGATAAACCTGTATACTGCTAATTAATTCAACAGTAAAATATTTGTTGTTAAAGATAAAAAAATTGATTAGACGTTTGCATATTAGGCACGTGTCTTTTCAATTCCTTTATTTTACTGTTGAAGAGTGCTGGAGCAAGGTACGTTCGCATTGCATGTAGAATAGGACTCATCTCTTGGTTGATGCTTTGAGTGAATCTTATTTACATATTTTGTACACTTGCACAAATTTATTCTAAGGGCATAACCCATTAACAAGATAAGGTGGGGATTTCATCACCCTTCCTTGGCCCAAAAATCATATTCCAAGCACTCACTAACACAAGCCTAACTAAAAATTAGTAGACGTTGGCCCTAGGGACACTCGGACTCAATTAGGAGATTATCCTAAGGGGGAACGGTGTTGGAAGTTGACTCCTGCCAAATCAGTGTCTAGGAAGGGGATTGAGGGCCGAAAGCCCGAAGAGTGGTGGTTATTTAATTAAAGAACGTCTTTGACGGAAAACCTCCCACCACTCTTGCCCCGACCTGGCTGATTAACTTGTGGTCAAAGTCTACACCCTACCTCCCGTGGACAGTCTAACCAGTTAGGAGTCGTCTAGGTCTAGGTCTACCCTAACTTAGGTTAGAATTTTTTTTCTTTTTTGTTTGATTATTTGTTTTTTTTTCTTTGTTTGTGTTTGTGTGATATGGCATATAATAATTTTTCCAATTTTAATCCATATTACACACCTAACTATTTTTCGGATATTACCAACCCGGCATATCAATTTTGATCAACCTAGTGTGCCGGAATGGTCTTATCCGAATGACTATAACACACACCCCCATCTTATAACTATAATTTGCATAATAATTTCAACTCTTCACAGAGTTCATGGGGTTTCGATTCCCCCGAGTCTAATTTTCAACCAAATTGTCCTCCATATCCATCTAGTTCACATTCTTTCAATGATTCATACTCAGATCCACCCATTCAGGATAGATTACCATCTATCGAGGAAATGATGAGTATGCATGAGTCCAAGCAACAATTACCATCTATCGCAGACATGATAATGCGTGAGTCCACCAACTCACAACTTCATCATGATTACACTTCCTCTTTTCAAGTCCAATCACAACATGATGCACCTATCGACTATGAAAGGATGCTTGCTGCCATGACTCAGGCTAGATTAGCCCGTGATCATGATATAGATATGATGGTTCAATCTTTACGTTCTCACAGTTCGGCCATTTCTGCTTTCGCTGACCATTCGCTTAGAGCCGACGAACCAAGTTGCTTTGGACAACAAGATTCTAATTCAGTACCATCATGTGAACTTGCCGAAACTTCAAATTGTGATAAATTGGCAAGTTTTTCCTTTCCTGAAATAGAACTTGAACATAAATATGATCATGATCTTCCACTCGATGATTCAATGTTATTTCCTAATTCAATAATGACTCCAGTGTCTCCACCTGATTTTACTTTTCCTGAGTCAACATTGGATCCTGTGCCAATTCATCATGAAATTGAGTCACCCATTTTTGATGATCATATTGAACTTGACCAATTGTGCAATTTTGAAAGTCCCATGGATAAATTGGCAAGTTCTGATTTTTATATCATTGAACCCAATGAGATATGTGACCTAGATTCTCAAATCTGTGAGCAAGTTCAAATTCCCGAATCATTATTGACTCCTGTTTTGTTACCTGACTTAGGTAATCTTTTAGAGTCAGTTTTGATTCCCACACCTATCATTCCTGAACTTGAATCACCACCATTGAGTCACATTCCATTGTGGAAAGATGATTGTGGACTTGAGCTTCAACTTATTGATTTGGACCCACTTCCTGAACTTAGCCCGACTCCTGAACCATTACTTGATTTAAGTTTCTTTCCTGAGTCGGTATTCGTTCCCGTACTTCCCATATCCAAGTCAATCATTCCATCTTTCCATACTCCATTTTGGGACAAGGAGGTTGACACAACTGACTCTGAAATTTATTATGAAATTTAGAAATTTGATAGGGTGGAATTAAAAAATGATCATACATACATTTTAGTGGGTTATACTAGAAAAATTTTTGGTGGGTTCCTCCGTGACATACTATATTATCTTGATTGGGTAGCAACGCTTGGCCCAATTAGACCACCACCGGAACCACCACCTTGAGGTAACTTCTGCCTTCCCTTGTTCTTTTTTATGCATATATGCATACATTCATACATTGAGGACATGCGTGAGATAAGTGTGGGGGTGGGCTTTACTAACAACTAACATAGGTAGAAACTAACAAAAATTTGCTAATAAAAAAAATTTAAAAAAAAATGTTATAAAAAGGACAATATTTTGACTTATTTTTTGAAAGAAATCTAAGTTAGTTTTAAGGATTAGGAAAATCATGATTAGGATTTCTAAAAACTTGGTTAAAATAAATAAATTGTTGAATTTTTAGGTATAGGAGGAGAAATTGAATAAGTAGTTAGTCTTAATTTTTACCTTAATGAAATGTACATACCTAATGCATATCTAGGATTCTAAGACAAAGACCTTTGTGCCTCATATATATATAAAAAAAAAGAAAATCACTAATTAAGCTGGATACATGTGCCTCAAGAAGCATAAGTATTCACGCCTAAAGGTGAGTGTAAAAATAATAATAATAATAATAATAATAAAGTCCTTAGTTTTGGGCCTAGTTCACTCGAACTTGAGTCCGCGGGGGTTTTCTCACCTGGCGCCCTAAAGCCAACCGGTTTGGGAGTCATCAACTTTAAGTTCGTTACATGGGTGGATTAGAAAGCCTGAGGAAACTAAGGAAAAATTACTTATATATGTACTAACACATCTAATAGTCAATTAGTTAGGTATGAGGGCCTCAAGAAGCCTTGATACTTACACGAAAGAAAATTAGATGAGTTATACATATTAAAAAAATTAAATAAATAAATAAAAAAAAAATATATATATATATATATATATATATTCATTATAATAAAGAGGCATGAGAGTCCAAGTTAAGGAATTCCTAGTAAAACATAAGGATGCATATGATTTTTGGTAACGAAAAAGACTATACAAACATTCAATTTTAATCCTTACCTAAAATGAATAACAATTCACTTTATTAAGACTAAGTTCAAGAATGAATAAAAATGATAATCCTAAAAACTTATAGACTACTTAATCTCTTCAAATATAATTCGAATATTTTCCTTTTTATGGATTTTGTGGGTGTAATCCGCTGAAAACCCTCACGAGACAACACTCGTCCTCTAGGGTAACCTAGGGGTTTAACGGCTTGTTGCACATGCTAAGTGCAACCGTGATTCCTACGAAAGTGAGTTAGGTTAGATTAATTTTTCTTTTCTTTTTCTTTTTTGATTTTTACTCGAGGACGAGCAAAAAGATAAGTGTGGGGCTGTGATTGGTAGTGAAAAGTGTATTTTTATCATAACATTTACCATCACATTTTCATATTTATTCATATAATTCTGCACATTTATTGATATTTTGTGATTTATTGTGTGCAGGCCTCGAAATAATAAAAAGAAAGAATTAAAGCCTAAAAAGAGCCCAAAAGCCCACATTTAAAGCCCAAGTGCAAAAGCGCAAATACCAAATGTCAAAAGTGCAAATACACAAGGGCTAAGGTTGCAAATATTAAAGAAGAGGGAAGGATAGACTTCTATTCAACCCTAAACACTTGCAGGATGAGGATAAAAGCCAAAGAAGAGAAGGAAATTCGTGAGAAAAGATTTGGGATCTAGGTAACTTGATTCCCAAGTTTTATCCAAATCTAAAGATTAAGAGCCAGGATGCAGCTTCCAGAAGACTACGCTCAGATGGACGGACCAGGAGAAGCTACGCACCAAAGCGCGTGGTATTTGGCTACAATAGTGCCGCGTTTCCGCGGCAAATTTCCCGTTTCCGCAGCATTTCTGACGAGTCTGGGGATCAGCTTTCGTGGCAGAGTTGTATTTGGACTCTACCTCTTTCTGCACTTATAATACCCCAGCAGTGCAACCGAGAACAGCGTCCAGCGTCCAGCAGGGCCAAAGCTAGGGTTTTTAGGCTTTCTTCTAGTTTAGGTTTTCTTTTCTCCTTTGCAATTTTTATTTTTCCTTTTTGTAAACCGAGAGGAGAGGATGTTCTCATGGAGGAAGGAGATCTACTTGTACTGAGGGTGACAATCGGTGTAAGTTTTGCTTTTCTTCCATTGTTAAATAAATCGACTCGAGGTTCGTTTTGTTCTTTTATTATTTTTGTTCTTTTGTTCTTATTATCTTCCATTGTTTCTCTCTAATGTTTGTGAACCATGAGATCCAATTACTTCGAGACTGCCTAGCCGAAGAAGAGCCCTTGATGGCCTATGGAGATGAACAAGCCGTCGCTTGCCAGTCTTTTCTTTTCGTAATGTAGATCGCGAAGGTGGAAGATCCTATACGCCATACTTGAACGCCTTCCAAAGCAAAGTAAGTCGTCGCAAAAGGATCAAAGGTAAGCAAGACTGAAGAGGTTGGTATGTATGTGTTTAATTTTCTTTCTTTTCTTTCTTTAGTTTAGATCACACCACTTCTTTCCAATTTATTTCTCCCACTTCATTGTAAATACCATTGTAAATAATAAAAATAAATAAAAAAGAGATAACTTGCTTAAACGCTTCCATCGCAGTTCTCTCCCTGAGGATCACGACCCGCATAGCCACTGCTACCGTGGATTAGAATTGAGCACCTTGCACATCCTTTTCCTAAATCTAATATTCTTTATTTTGTTGCACAGGTGAATCTCAATTAGTATCTATGCAAAAGATAATTAGATAAGTTTGTAATAAATATATATATATAAATCCTCTGATTAAGTTGGGTATTTGTGCCTCATGAAGCATGAGTATTCACGCCTAAAAGGGGTACATTTTATAAATAAAAACCTTAATTTTGTGGCCTTATCTACTCGAGTATTTAAGTCCTTAGGGGTATTTTCTCACCTGGTGCTCTAAGACTGTCCAGTTTGGGTGACACCGACTAAAGGCTCGTTACATGGGCAATTAAAAAGCCTAATGAAATTAAGGAATAAATACACCAAAAATAAATATAAATAAGGCATAGGAGTTAATGTTAAAGAACCCTTAGTCAAACTTCACGACCACGAAGGTGCATATAACTCAGGGTAAAGTAATATACTAGATGAGAAATACAATTTGACTCCTTACTTTGATTGATGACATATTTTTGAATAGAGACTTGTTGGCCCAGAGGCCTTCCACTCTAGTTTTGATGATGATTAACTCATGTAGTTATAGTTTACTAATAATCTTGTGATGTTTAGTTTCAGATACTTAACCAAGATATTAGTAGGTGATTAGCTTCAACAAAGGTATTTTGGAGCTTTCACATGGTGATTCAAGAGCCCGAGCGTCAAAGTTCATATCTAGCACTCGTTAGAGTCAAGCTCAGTGGATCACGTTTGGATCGAGTCGACTTGGAGACGGCGCTCTACAAGAAGACTTCGGTACATTGTTTAGTTTATAGTTTAGATCCATTTGTTAAAGATTAGATAGTGTGATATGCTCAAGTTCACAACACACACACGTTTCATGTTTAATGGTTTTCGGTTTTTGGTTAAACCGATCTTGGTTTTCATGAATAGATAGAATCAAAACAAGTTTACATAGTTTAATGTATATTAGATTTGTTCTATATACATGTATGCCTCAACTATTTAAACAAACTTAGTTTGATAAGTCTATTTCATGAGTTTAGAATTTTGGTGTTTTAACAAAACTTATTTTCGGATTTATAGTCAAAAACATTGATAGATCTCTTTTATGTATATTGGATTATATCCATATACTATATGCCTCAAAGTTGTTTAAATATCATGTTTTTATATTTGGATGAGTTTTGGACAAATCGGATTTCCATTTTAAAAATCCAAGTTTTAGAAAATATGGATTTTGATTTTCGGCAAAATTTTCCATAACACAAAAATGGTTCAAATAGTTTGAAATATGTGTTGAATTTTTTCACACATGTTTGTATATTAAAGATAATACAAGAACTTATTTTGTGAATTTTTAGAGTTTTTATGGGATTTAATTGGAATTAAAAAACCCAGTTTTCAAGTTCTGAAATTTGCCTGCCAGGCTCTGGCGGTCGACCGACCGGTCGACGGACCAGGAGCCGGTTGATCGGAACGGTCGACTAGACGTGCATATAGACGTGCACAAGGCCATGTCAGTTGGCCGGTCGACTGAGCGGTCGACCGACTGAAGTCATCCCACTCTCGGGTTGGCCCGGTCGACCGGGCGGTCGACCGGTCAGAGAGCCGTTGCTCTCTTGTTCTGGGCACGGTCGACCGGGCGGTCGACTGGCAGGCTCAACGGTCACTTTTTTGACCGTTAGTCGGTCGACTGGCCGGTCGACTGGAAGGTCATTTTTGACCTTTCTGACTGCCAACGGGCAGATTTTGATTGGGCCTATATAAACCCTAATCCTTGGCCAGTTTTCACTAAGAATTTTGAGAGCCTATTTTCTGATCTTACTAGTGTTTTTGCAGCAATTAAAAAGGAGTTTTTGAGCTTTAAAGTTTATATTTGATTTGGTGTTATTCTAGGGTTTGGAAAATCAAAGAAAAGTGATTTTGGGAAAAGTGTTTTTGATTCATCTTCTACATCCTTATTTCTAGTTTTTCCCAGAATTTTCTTTGAGTATCTGTTTTCCATTCCATTTGGTTTTTCTCACACTTGAGCCTATCTTACTATCCTATCTATTAGGATCTTTATTTTTGTGGAAAAGAATTGGTTTGTGGTCTTTTGATCACTAAGTTGTAAACCCTCCTACTTTGTGTTATCCCTCTTGTGTAGAGGTTGATTATTAGAGTGGTGGATTTGTGCCCTAATCCCTCTAGTAAGAGGTTGATTAGTTGTTTGGCTTTGTGCCCATCCTTAAAGTGTGAGGTGATTGAGTTTTGAGTGGCTTTGTGCCTAGCCTCTAAGTGTAGAGGTTGTGTTTATAAAGAGAGGAGTTGTGTACTCCCAGTTATTGTATTGCCCAAAATCCTCAGTGGAGGTTCCCTGTGTGGGAGTCCTGTGTGGACAAGTTAGTGGAAATCCTTCTGTGTGAAGGCGGGGACGTAGAGCTGTGTGCTCGAACCTCGAAACATATCCATGTGTTTGTGATTGATCCATTGACTCTTACACTCTCTCTCTTTTACTTTGTACCTTGCATTGATTTATATTGCTCATATCATTCTTATATGCTTGGTTGTGTTTGTTTGTGTGCCTCACTTGTGTTTTACCACGAGAGCTTCATATAGCGCCTCAACTCTTATTCAGAGGAATCAAGAGGAGTTAGTCCAGAGCCCTTCACCGGGAATTCGGCTACACTCGTTGGTTACATTAAGTTGTTGCAATTATTTTTAATTTTCACATTTTGTTCATTAGATTAGCCGTACACCTATTCACCCCCCTCTAGGTGTACTTACAATTGGTATCAGAGCCTACGCTCCTGATATTAGGTTTTACCACTTAGGAGTGTGATCTTGGTTTTGCTAATCTATCATTTGCATTTGCATTTGCATTTGCACACATATAGTTTGCACTTATGGATAGCCCTCCCATGTTTGATATCTCTAGACTTGATATATGGATGGTTATGATGAGCTGTCATTTGAAAGCCCTAGGATATAAAGTTTACCTTGCCATTACCAAGGAATCCTACCTTAGTGATAGCAAGCATATAGAGGCTAATGCACTAGCCCTAAAGGCACTTAGAGCATCCCTTGATAAAAAATATTTTCATGTGTTTTCTCACTATGATTCCGTTTTTGCAGTATGAAACATTTTGACATCTCCTGAGCTACCAACGCTTATCAATAAGAAAAGAAAATCTAGTCGAGACAAGTCCGACGAACGTTGCTTCATGGTCCAAGGGAATGACTCCCTTGAGGTACAATCGGAAACTCAACTAGATATTAGTTCTAGTTCATATTGCAATGAGTGTTTGGATGCACAAGCCTTAAATGATGAACTTGCCAAAAATTGTGAAAATTTGATTTCAAAATATAAACTTTTGAAAGAGGATAGTTCTGGATTAAAAGAAGAAAATAAAATTTTATCTTCTAGACTTGAGATTTCTTTGCAAGAAAGGGATGAGATTTCAAGTGAACGTGACTCACTTAAATCCCAACTTGATCTTGCCCTAAATGAAAATAAGATTTTGAAAAATAAAAATGATTGTAATGATATTTTGAAGAAAAATGAGATCTTGTCTTCAAAACTTGATTTTGTTGTAAAAGAGAATGATTCCTTGAAAATAAAAATTGCTTCTATTTCAAAGAAATTAGAACTTGTTTCAAATAAAAATGTTTCTTTGAAAAAGGATTTAGATTCTCATGTTTGCCATGCTAGTGAAGCTTTTTCATCTAGCTCACCTTGATTGAAAATGATATAAATGTGTTAAAGAAGAGTGTTGAATGTTTGGGCTCCACTTTGAGCCAATGTGCCATGAACCATACATGGTTGGAATCCATGTTTTGTAAGAAACAAATTCCATCTATACATGCACACAAACCACAGCATAAACATGCTCCTCACGACCACACTCATAACACATTGTATGCTCATGTGTACACTTGTACACATTGTGGACGTAAGGGCCACCTTGCTAAATTTTGCTATGATAGAGTTCATGATGTAAATTTAGCAACTAAGTTTGTTTGAGTTAGGAAAGGAGCTAACCCCTATGGACCCAAAAGAGTGTGGGCACCAAAGACCACCCCTATTGTATTTGATGTAGGTGTGAGCTCTCGCATGACGTGAGAGTAATGGTGCCTTGAGGTTGATGCGTTCCGAGCTTAAAGAGGACAAATTTGGATGCATCACTTTTAAGAGGAGTTTGGTGGGAGGACCACCTTGTTTTGGAGACATGGAGAATTGCCCTAATAGTTTTGGTAACGATCTCTTACTCCTCATTTATTGTTTACATGCTTTTCATATCATTGATTTTAGCATGTTTTGATGTTTCATGATTAGTATGTTATATATCATGATATTTAGATTAGTGATATACATGATTAGTTATTTGAGACACCCATGTTTAATATGGACCCATATTTAGTGTTCTCACTTTAGTTTAACTAATGTTTTGTCCTAGATCTAATGCATGTGCATTTGCCATAATGATCATATGAGTTTTTGTTTTGATTTCTATACTTCATGTTTTGATTACATGTTTAGATGTTAGTTTTCATTAAAACTTGGATATATACTTGTACAACTAGTGAGCCACAAATAGATTATTATGTGTTTGTGCTTGAAGGCTCATTTGTACTTATTAGATGTACTAGTATACCCTAATTTTGATGATTCATACATTTTAACTTGTATTCCCATTTTGTACATGTTTTCATGTTAATGTTTAACTTCATGTATATGTCTATTTTGTCCAAATTAATAGCTATACATATACATCCTTGAGCCACTTGCCTTCATGCATATACTTTTGTGGACTCGTTCATGTTTGGATATGTATGTATATTTTAGTTTGCACAAAACATACATATACCTTGAAGGAATTCTAGTTTTGATGATTTTCATGTTTTTAAGGAATTTCATTTTGAGCTCAATTGCCTAGTTTCATGATAATGTGTTTTACATAACTCTTATAAACTCACTTTATTTAATGTTTTCTCATTATTTTATTTTCATGAGTACAATTTGTGCTATATCGATTTTGAGTGTTAGGTGATCATGTGATTTATATGTGTTTCATGAAATATATTTTTGTTTTATTCTTACTTGAAGGATTTCGTACTAGTTTATAAATTTTTCTTATAACTAGTTTGTATTCTTCATTATGGTAGAGCTTTTCAAACATACTATATTTTCAAACTTATTTTTGAAAACCCCTACCCATCAAAGGGCGGTTGGTTGGGTGAGCATGCCTTGTATGCTTATTATTGAAAATCCTTTTAAACATGTGCATGAAATGGATGGTAGGAAGTATGAGTTATACACTTGATCTTATTATGTTTTCAATTGGTATCATTGGATCCTTTCAATTGGTATCACTATTGACATTCTTTTTGTATACTCATATATGTTTCTATATATGTATGCTTACACTTCAAATAGTATCAATTTCGATTGGTATTTAATTTTTCATACATATATATATGCTTTATTTGTGCTTACTATATCTCTATATCTTTGAGCACAAATTTTGGTTATGCTAAGCTTGATTTCTTAAATGACTATTATAATTTAATTGATTATGTTTCAATTAGTATTTTATATAAGCTTATGCATCATTTTGTTTGGTATTCCATAAAGGGGGAGAAAATTCATATTTCACTTTTCAATTGGTTTTGTTTACCTTTCGTATTTTACTCCCACACTTTATGTTGAAAAATGATGGAAAAATGATAATGATTATTTTTTTTTTGTATCATATGCTCCTAATAAAAAATTACTTTTAATTGGTACTAATCTTTACAATTGATATCAAGATTGTCTATATGTTTACATCTTTCAATTAATATCAAAATTTTTGGTTGATTTCTTTAACATGTTTTATTTACTTACAATTAGTATAATATAGACATGTTTTTAAAATATTTGTTTTATGTACCTTCAAATTGGTATGTTTTATTTTCAATTGATATCATGATGCACTAAATTGATATATATTTTTTCATTTGGTATCATAAAGTTTTGATTTGATTCCACTCCTTATTGATATTTTTTTTGTTTAAGACAAAAAGGGGAGAGCATTGTTTTATTGTTTTCTTTGACCCATTTGTTGATGATTGACAAAAAGGGGGAGAAGTATTTGAGTTTATATGCATGTATTTGAGTTTATATGCATGTTTATTATTTAGTTGTAAGTTTATATCAAAATTTGTTTCATATTGGTATCAAGAGAATTTGTTTTATGTTTTGATGTTTTGTTGATATTGGTATCAAGAGAACATATTTATATTTTGGTTTATTGGTATCAAGAACTTTTGTTAAAATTTTTTATTGTTGGTATCAAGAGTTTTTATTGATTATCTTTCAATTGGTATCAAGAATTTTTATTGATTTGTATCAAAAGCTTTTATTGCTTTTATTGATAAAGTTTTCAATTGAAATTTTTATTGGTATCAAAAGAAATTATTTAAAGATCATGTTTATTTTAAACATGAAAAGTAATTTATTTTAAAAATTTGATATCAAGAGCATGTTTATTTCATTATGCATGTTGATGCATATTCATGTTTAGTATTCAATGCATATCTTATTGTTTATTGATATGCATGAGTTAAGGGGGAGCTTCCTTGAAGCTTAACTTTAATCCATGCATATATAACTTTATGAGTTTTGTCATCATCAAAAAGGGGGAGATTGTTAGCCAAGAGGCCTTTAACTCTAGTTTTGATGATGATTAACTCATGTAGTTATAGTTTACTAATAATCTTGTGATGTTTGGTTTCAGATACTTAACCAAAATATTAGTAGGTGATTAGCTTCAACAAAGGTATTTTGAAGCTTTCACATGGTGATTCAAGAGCCCGAGCGTCAAAGTTCATATCTAGCACTCGTTGGAGTCAAGCTCGGTGGATCACGTTTGGATCGAGTCGACTTGGAGATGGCGCTTTACAAGAAGACTTTGGTAAATTGTTTAGTTTATAGTTTAGATCCATTTGTTAAAGATTAGATAGTGTGATATGCTCAAGTTCACAACACACACACGTTTCATGTTTATTGGTTTTCGATTTTTGATTTAACCGATCTTGATTTTCATGAATAGATAGAATCAAAACACGTTTACATGATTTAATGTATATTAGATTTGTTCTATATACATGTATGCCTCAACTATTTAAACAAACTTAGTTTGATAAGTCTATTTTATGAGTTTGGAGTTTTGGTGTTTTAACAAAACTTATTTTCGGATTTATAGTCAAAAACATTGATAGATATCTTTTATGTATATTGGATTATATCCATAAACTATATGCCTCAAAGTTGTTTAAATATCATGTTTATATTTGGATGAGTTTTGGACAAATCGGATTTCCATTTGAAAAATTCAAGTTTTAGAAAATACGGATTTTGGTTTTCGGCAAAATTTTCCATAACACAAAAATGGTTCAAATAGTTTAAAATATGTGTTGAATTTTTTCACACATGTTTGTATATCAAAGATAATACAAAAACTTATTTT